>JAUEKZ010191672.1:0-12214 GCA_031471865.1 Melibe leonina | reverse complement strand
CATGCTATCTGTTTCTCTCATCTTGTCAAAACTTGACTACTGCAACTCTATTTTGTCAGGAATCTCATGTGAAAAAAATGAGGAAATTACAAGTGGCCCAGAATAGCACAGCAAGATTAGTGCTGAAAAGGAGAGACTCTGCATCAGAAATGTTAAATGCCCTGCACTGTCTTCCAGTTGACAAAAGAATCAAATATAAAGTGTCCACCATGTGTCATAAATGCCTTGATAATAATTCTCCTTCCTGTCTGTCTGAGCTTCTAATACCATATGTTCAATCACGCCAGCTTAGGTAATCTATTGACACATCCAAATTTAGAGTCCCCAGAACAAAGTTAAGATCATTCGGAGAAAGAAGTTTTTCCTTTTCTGGACCTAAAATCTGGAACTCCTTGCATTTCATTTAAGAGTTTTCTCAAAACTAACTTCTTTACAGATTTTTCTCTCTAGTATATCTAGATGAAACATTTGTGTGTGTGTTTGTAAAGTTACGTTGTTTCAGTACTTGGTGTACAGCGCTCGGAGCTTATACTCGTATGGGATAGAGCGCTATAAATGCTATTTATTATTATTATATCATTGTTATCATCAACATTATTATTATTATTGTAATCATTAATCAACTCAAAAGGTATCCTAATTGGTCTATTAAATTGAACACACAAAATTTGTGAATGGCATTGTATTTGAATTTTTGTTCTACTTGATACACACACAGACAGCTCTTTTGTATCTTGTCCTGCCTATCGTCCAGAAAGACTTATGGTCACCCCCATGTTTTACAACACTTAACTACAGGGTCACTTGCTATCTAGAAGGACAAAATACTTTTGTACACAATGGGCGGTAGAATATCCTGGGTCTCCCTAGAAAAATAGTGCTGTTCGTGCCACACCAAGATATCAAGATATCATTTCTATTTTTGCTTTTGCTTGATGCATTAGCTAAAGAAAAGTAAAGTTGACAAGTTCTTATAAACCTCCTGGCCCATAAAGCTGGAGCTGATCGCATTTTCGGTACCCGGAAGCGGACAAGTGACAACGGTTACACTTCTGTTATATTTTAGTTTTTAAAAAACAATGTAGATATGGGTAGGCCTGATTTATTAGCAACGCGCTTCAAAAATTGGAGCAGAAAATAAAATGCGATCTATCAATTTCCGACTGTAATATTGTTTTGTTTGTTCATTTATGTGTGTATGGGAGTGTGTGTGCGTGTGTATGCCTCTATTTTGTTTGGGATTTTTTTTTTGGTTGTCGTTTACATATCTATATTATCGGCATTATTTCTGTTTGATTGATTGATTGATTGATTGATTGATTAATTGATTTCTCCCTCTTTTCTTTCTGTTTTTTCGAAATTTGCTGTCCTTCGGTTACGTTCAAAATACCTGGAAATTAATTAGCTGTATCATGAAATCGTCTCATTCTTATTCTTAATTTTCATGTTCATTTTCAGTTAATTTTGAGTAACAGTAATAGCTTAGTTTTTATTTCATACTCACATCTTGGTTTTTCTTTCTGGATTTGAGTTTCGGTTGTTATTTATGTGAGTGTGTCTTTTTTTATTTATTTACTTGTTCTTTTTTGTTTCTTTTGTTTCTTTACCATTTTCTTTTCAAAAATCATTTTGCCTACCAGTTGACCTGAAACGAAAAATGCTTTCTCTGAAAACGCTTTTACTCTTAGAGACTCAACTCTGTGGGCTGATTGCCTGCTTGATTCAGTGTTGATCCAAATATTTCTCTCCTCCCCTTTTTATTTGTCATTTTTGACAGGAATACACATATCGCTTTTTTCCAGTTGTAACTAGACGCAGAACTTGGTCACGACACAAAACTAAAATAAACAATAAACAAAATATCGCCCTCAAACTGTTAAATGGAAGTCAAATCATTAACTCTTTGTATGTAAGAGTAAAAGGAAAGATACCGAGACAGACCATGGTAATAATTTGGTATTTCTTGCGGTGGTAAGTTGCAAGTTATAACGACTTTTCTGTTTGTTTGTTTGGTTGGTTGGTTGGTTGGTTGGTTGGTTAGTTGGTTGGTCAGTTGGTTGGTCAGTTGGTTGTTTGTTTGTTTAATTGGTAGGTTGGTTGCTTGCTTGGTCGGTTGGTTAGTTGGTTAGTTGGTCGGTTGGTTGGTTGGTTAGTTTGTTGGTTGGTCGGTTGGTTAGTTGGTTAGTTGGTCGGTTGGTTGGTTGGTTAGTTTGTTGGTTGGTTTATTTCGTTTAAATTAAAGTCCCCGCGGCTTGATGGTAATTTAGACTTCAGTAAATGTCACTGAAATGCTTCGTCTTCAACACGGTTGGTTAGAGAAAAATTTAAGAATTGTTGCTTAGGTCTAAGTACTTCTTTAAAAGCGTTTGAGCTTGAGCCAGTCTTCTGTATCATTAATTTCAAGTGCATAATGCATAATCAAACACCCTCCACCAATGATGATAAAGTGAATGGTTTTGCAAAGACTGATAGAGGTGTAGGTTGCGGACAGCGCTGTTTGTGTTTTGTTTTTTAATCAGAGAAAGAAGAAACACCATGAAGTTGATTTAAGTAGCGCCACACTCATTGTATTGCGTTACTAGCAAATTGGAAGAGCCGTGGAAAGTCCCAGGTTGGAATGCACCTCCGGACACTTTTCAGCGTCCTAAGTATTCTCCCTTCTTTGGCTCTGTTTCTTATCGCCATTGCATAAAGATATATGTAGTATGGAGTTTTCGCTTGCACACCTACCACATTAATCCCTTTTAAACTAACGGGAGTGGGTAGAAACGTATGTCCTGTCTAAACTCATTAAAGCCCTTATTCACCTACTAAAATTAGTTTTATAATCCGGAAAGGCTTGATACCCTATTTATAGCCTGCACGATGTGCTTTGCCCTACAGAATTCAAAGACGCCTTTAACCTGTTTGACAAGGACAAGGACGGCACCATCACCACCGCAGAGCTGGGCACGGTGATGAAATCCCTGGGTCAGAACCCCACCCTGACAGAGCTAGAGGACATGGTCAACGAAGTGGACGCGGACGGTAGGACCTCTGGGGCCGATTTCATGACGCTTGACCAAAGCTAGTTCGATACTAAATTTTAAATTTAGCCCGATTTATGTTTGCTGTATTAAGTCACTCGACCCTAGCGTCGAAATATTCGGGTTGCATTAATGTATTAAGCAGTTCCATTTCTGTGAATATTTTCTGAAAAGTGATTGCAGTTACATCATTGATATTTTAAAAACCAGAATTAAACCTACTTGGGTAGAACAAAAGTAACATATCCTTGGCAAGATATCATCGCTTGAAATTGACATACAATAAGACATTCATCATTAACTGCCTCGTCCAGCATGTTGTGTGAACTTGTGCTTTCACTTTCAGGTAACGGTACCATAGAGTTTACGGAATTTCTGACGATGATGGCACGACAAATTAAGGAGGCAGACACTGATGGAGAGATCAAGGAAGCCTTCAAGTAAGTAGTAGATGTTGTTCTAGTAGAAGTAGCAATTGCAGTAAAAGAAGTCATAGCAGTAACATCAGTATTAGCGTCTGTTGTAAGAGTAGTGGTGGTGGTGGTGGTGGTAGTAGCAGTAGCATCCGTAAAAGTACCGTTGTAGTTGTTGTTGAATGTGCTGTTGTAGATATTGTGCAAATAGCAGTCAGAAGAGGAAGAGGAGGAGGAGGATTAGCAGCAGTGGGGTAATAGTTGTGGTGATGATGGTAATTTAAGTAATATGATGAACACGAATAAAAAGTATATAAAAAGGTACTAAATCCTCCAGAGCCGAAGCCTCTCTCAGTCTCTGCTCCGTAAAACGGACAAGTGACAATGATTGCCACCCTCAGGATAGGAAGCTGGTCAGTCGCATAAAACGTTCCTAACCTCGGCATGGAAAACAATAAGATATGATAATCTTTACTACTAAAAAAATTAAATTGCATTACGTAATGGCAACCTGCCGCAATACGGCGTATGCTGCGTGGGCAATCAATTCTGTACTACTTATCGCCGACTCTCAGTTGAGTATGGGACTCACTTTGTGATTTCTGTGCCCCGTCCACAGAGTGTTTGACCGTGACGGTGACGGCTACATCACGGCGGACGAGCTGCGTCATGCCATGGCCAATCTTGGCGAGAAGCTGACGGATGAGGAGGTGGACGAGATGATCAGGGAGGCGGATGTGGACGGCGACGGGTTCGTCAACTATGAAGGTGCCTGAAGACGTTGTTGTTTTATAGTCGTTTTAACCCTTTCACCGCGAGCTCTGATTCTAACCCTACTGAAATGTGTGCAACATCTTGAAAATGTACGAGTTCTCATACCAGATAAATTAGATTTCAGTGAACTGACATATGCCAAAAGCCTGATTATTCAGGCTTTTGGCATATGTCCGTTCACTTAAATCTGATTTATCTGGTATAAGAACTCGTACATTTTGAAAATGTTGGTGTCTTTAGCAGTGAAAGGGTTAATCCTTCTGACCAATATAGTGATGATATTGAAATGAACCGCTAAGCCTATGACTATGATAAAATGGGGAGAAAAGGTGTGCGTTAGTTAAAATAGCCAAGTAAGGAACACATTTGTTCCTTACTTGCCTGCTTGAACACACTTTTCATGTTACCATTAGAGGCCCAGTTTCTCCCAGCGTGCACGTCGCCGTAGGCTTGAAGCGGACCATGACCAACCATTCGTGTCCCTATTTGGAAAAAAATATTAGCCAAATCGTAAAGATGTAGATGGGTACACCCGGGCGGAGAGAAGCTATTGAAGTAGTTTCCTTCGCGAAAAGAAGAAGCCGAAAAGGCTCGGATAGAAACCGAACTCCCCAACTCCCCAACTCCGGAGATTAATGCTACGCCGCTAGCTGTTCAGCCACCGCGCTTCGAAGAACGTTACAGACATTATGTTACCTTGTGGAGGGGGGGGCGAAGGGATTGCTTTAATGCTGGCATGTTTCGTGTTGTCCATATTCCACGAGAATGGCAGTCGTCCGCTCGTCGGAGCTCAGACTGGAAAAGTATTCATGTTGAGATCATTTTTGGCATAATCGTTGCGGTTATATCTTTTATCATCCTCTTCATCAATAGGAACATTAAACCATTATTATCATCTTTATCGTCCTCCTCCTCCTCCTAATCATCATCATTTCCATTATCATCATTACCAAAATTAGATTTTTAGAGTCTAACATCATTAAAATCACTTCCACCTTTCCCCAGAATTTGTAAAGATGATGACATCAAAATGAACAAGCCATTTTGTGTGATGCAGGAATTGTGTTTTTTGTGTTGATTAATCCTTTTGTCTGCGAGAAATTTTCTCTTGGCAGTACAATGCCTCCCTCGTGAAATTACAAGTCCTCGTCATTTGTGTGGTCTGTATAAAGCAATGTGTGAATGTCTGCTGTTGTGGGTAGCAGCCGGAGACGTAAGGCTGTTAGTGAAGAACAGTGTAGTGGGAGGTGCTGGACAGTCTTATCGTGGTGGCTACAGTGGTGTGACGAGATAAGAATGAGTTTATTTTTTTATTAAAGGAAATATGGTACGAATGAAGAGTGCCCAGCGAGTGTCAAAGGTTAGCACTGTGAAGTGATTCGGTCGAAATGTGGCTTTTTACTTAATTTTGTATTGTTGTCATATAAAATGACAGTTTGATTATTCTATGAACATCTAGTACTTAGCGATTGAATAAATAACTTATACCAGCTCTTGTTCTTCTGCTTCAATTTTTTCAATCCATTCCAAAAGTAAGGAAGAATGACAGAGGGAGAGAGAGAGAGGGAGAGAGAGAGGGAGAGAGAGAGAGAGAGAGAAAGATTGATAGAGAGTGAGAGAGAGAGAGAGAAAAATTGATAGAGAGAGAGAGCGCGCACGCACAATCTAAATTAATAAACAGATAAATGAATGAATTCAGTATATAAATCTTTGTAATAAAAAAAAGAAACACTTGCAAATAAGAACTTTGCGTTCTTCAAGGCAGCAGAATGCCCATAGACCCTGTTGAATTATCTGTTGTTACCTGTTTCTATTGCCCTATATTAGACGCATGTGTATTGTCAAACTATGGATTCAGCCATTTATAATTGGAGCAGTACGGTAATATAAATGTGATGACATAAACTTAGCCTACTCCAATTCTGAAAATAATGAAACACAGACAGAAATAAAATTGAGTTTGTGTAGAAATTTCAGACGCGTACACACTGTCTGTGGTTGGCCTGAAAGTAGTGGAAGATCGATAAGAAGAAAGATAGATAGAGAGATCGATAGAAGATAGATAGATAGAGAGATAGATAGATAGAAGATAGATAGATATATAGATAGAAGATAGATAGATAGATAGATAGAAGATAGATATATAGATAGAAGATATATAGATCAATATATAGATAGATAGATAGATAGATAGATAGATAGATAGATAGAAGATATATAGATCAATATATAGATAGATAGATAGATAGATAGATAGATAGGTAGATAGATAGATTGATAGATAGATAGATAAATCATGATTAATTGAAGTAGACATAGGACCCATAGTGTTCACGCCATTACGTCATCAAAACATGCCTACACTATGTGTGCTGCCAATTTTTATCCCAATTTCCGAATGCAACAACAAAGCTGAGCAACACAACAAAATCATTATTATGATTGTTAAAATGACAAGTGTCAATTTCTGGGATAAACGGAAATGCTCATTTGAAAAATTTTACCTCGCCAAACAGCAGGAAACTCACCAATTATGGTAGGCTACATCAACATCGACCTTATTTAGTCTTAAAAGGTTTCTAGAAATGTACTTGGCTATTCAATATTGTATACCAGGAAGTTTGGATAAGCAATGCCTTTCCATTTCGAAGCTGGAACAACGTTGATTCTTCTTAGCTTTTATTTCATGTCGTGTTCTCTTAGTGAGAAGACAGATGGAGAATGGAAGCAATTCCACTTTTTTTTAAGAACACCTAATGAACCTGCTTCAAACACAGACTATTACTCTTGTTATCAACAAATCCAAAAATCTTCTCTGGTCAATCAATCGACTAAGTTCTTGCGCAATGGCCAACCCTCAGCTCAATACAAATACAGCGAATGCCAAACAGACAAAAAACCGTTGAACTTGATCCTTGAGGACATTGAAGATAAAGATTTGAAGGTGCAGCTGATGCTAAAAAATGCAGGAGGAGAAACATTCCCTCAGGACACTTTTCTAGCCTTCCCTAATGAATGTCTTGGAGCTGAGTACTGGGTCCAAACAGCTAGACCAAAAGAGACAATTTATAGCTTTGTCGCAATAACGAACGTGTTCAAACTGAGGAGCGTACGTCTCCGATTGAGATATATGACTAGAGATGTTCTCACGAACGGCTGGAATAATGTAAGTGCAACAATTGTAAATATCAAACCACGTGAGACTCGCTTCTTCAAGTCCAAAAATTCATCTCTGGACATGTGGATAACAGGAAATCAAAATGTCCAAGTCATAGCTGGTAACATAGATGGTGGCAGGGAAAATAAGGTCAATCTGCTGGAAATGTTTCCGCCCACTTCTTACTTCGCCTCTAATTACGTAGTCCCTTATTTGAAGTCTGTGTTTCGTTTTAGTTTTGTAAAAATTCGATCGTTATCAAAGAAACCTATTGATTTGACTGTCATAGAGTGTCATGGGCCAAGTTTCATTATACATCGAACCATTGAAAGATATGGCGAAGACCAAGGTTTTATCCTTCAACATCCCATGTTCATTAAAGCTAGTGGAAAATTCATGGTGACTCAGTATTTGGCTGTGAACGAACAGAGTTTCCCTTCATGCATGACCGTGATCCCACCTGTAGAGAAATGGATATGGAAGGCTGTGGTAGTCCCTTTGGACTTGGACACAACCATCAGACAGTATGCATCTGTTATATTCAAAACAGCGGATAAACAGAGTTTGGAAATCATTGACTTGCAAAATGAAAAGACAGTTTCATCGTCTCTTCCGATCTCAAATCTTGTGAAGACCGAGTTTTCTCAAGTTATCGTCATGCTGGAAAATCCTGCCGGCTTTTGGATTCAAAACAGAAAGATGGGACCATTTCAGGTCATTCATTACGGAGCTGACGTGAACAGAAACATCGTATTCGCTCATCCAGGCATTTCTGGTCTTAATTACAAAGCATATTTGCCCTGGGATCCTAACGTCAGGAGACGCAACCCCAAAGGGATAACTTTTGGAGCCGACACTTGCGATCACTTGCCCTCATTTGCCGGCCCGGTGAGTAAAGCAGAAATCATCCTGTTTGTGTTGGGAGCCGTTCTCTTGGCAATTCTGTGGACAATTATTATACTCAGTGCCATTATGAGTTGGAGTAGATGGTTTAGGGTAGAGAAGGAGAAGGAGAAAGAGGAGAAGGAGGAAGAGGAGAAGGAGGAGCCAAAAAATGATGCAGTTGATGATGACATCACAAAGTCTCTTGAGTCATCGGTGGATGATGACTCGTATGTGGAAAGCTCTAAGAAAAACTCTAAGGTGAGCGAGTCCGAATCAGTCTCTTTCTCAAGCAAAGTCAGCTCCAAAAAATAATGATATCATCATGCTTAGACTTAAATATATACTATTGATTGATATAATATGATACAGATAGTTAACACTGTATAGATTTGTTTTTTTAACATTCCTGATACCAATATGGAAATGATATGGTTTGGGATTTAGCGGAGGTGCAAGGTGTCTGAAAGTGTTGTTGAAACCAGCATCATCATCAAGTGGAATGCAACTAAACTATTCGTTGCTTTACAATGACGTCATTTAGAAACCGTGGTTAAAGTTAAGCAGACATAGATGATTATTTATGCAAAATATGAAATAAAGGACTAAATTATTTCTTGTCAAATTATACAGTACCTGATATCGTAGTATAAAAGTTACAGTTACAGTAAAACGTAGCAGTCACATTTCATCTTTAGAGTTAGAGTAAGAGCTCGACACCTTTACACAAGCAGTCGCGGGGTCTTCGCGCATGTTTTCAGAATGTAATGATTATCAGCTCATAAAGCTTACCGATCACCTTTTTTTTACACGTGTTTGCTAATCTTAGTTGTTGTTTTTTTATAGTAGATAACAATTATATATTCAACATATCATATCCGACGCTGCCTTTTCCCCTGGTTTACTTATGATGCAATATACAATTTTTTAACGAGTATGGGGTTTCGGCATCGAGTTCTTGACCGTAGCACGACTTTAGGAGTGCTATTATCAAGAACGAGTGCCTAAAACTAATACAAGTTTAAACATTATTTTATTACACCCCCATGAAAAAAAGATTGCTCTAAAATATTTTCAGAAACTGTGCAATTATTTTATCGAAACCTTAATTAAAAGAATATGCCATAATTAGACAAACCATTTGATTGTATTCTTGCGCGTCTAATTATATTGTCACTGTCAAAGTCACGAAAGTTCAAGGCCTTTCTCGTTGCTACGGTGCCAATATGCGAGCGTGCATTATGGGCCTATAAATGCACCTAGCAACCGCACTTTATCATTACTAAAGGGGGTGTAATGATATTAATATAAACAAAACCATTGTGATTTGTATGTAGAACATAGCAGCGCCGCAACAAATGAAAGAGCAATGAGCAAACATTTTAGTTGACTCTTGGTGGAAGCAGCTACTACTTGTAATATCATCATAACCATTTTCATTCTTAATTCGGCAATGTGCCGTAAAAGTAAAAGACAACGAATAAAAAAGCAACTTTATAGGAAAACCAAAATTACGACTTATTTTTTCCTTGTTATTATTTCTATAAAAGTGAGAGTATTTGAGTTTGTTTTGGGAGTACACATTCACATTCCGAGTGGTTGACAGCGACATAACGGGTTCTACTTCTCTTTCTTTTCTTTTGGATTCGCCGATTGTCTTACTTTTCCCGTCACCCCTCTCTCTCTCTATATATATATATATATATATATATATATATATATATGTCTCTACTATCTCTATATATATATATCTCTACTCTCTCTCTCTCTCTCTTTGTGTGTGTGTGTGTTTGTGTGTGTGTTTTGTGTGTGTGTGTGTGTGTGTGTGTGGTGTTTTGTTCATCAAATGTTGACACATTACTGTTCTGTATTCTGTTAGCCTGTCCTGTTTGTTGTTCCAACAAGGACGTTTCACAGGGAGATGGTTTACACGGGGGGAAAATATCATTTCTCAAAAATGTGACAGAGATAATTTACAGGGAAAGAATCATAATCACAGGACACACAAACAGATGGTAGCTACCACCAACAGCATGCACTATTATGGTCCAGGGAGACCCATATTTCAACGCTGTTTGTGTGCAAAAGAACTCAGTCTTTCAAGATAGCAAGTGAGTCTGTAGTTATGTACCACTGTGTAAAACATAGGGATGACCTTAAATCTGTTAGGACGACAGGAAGGACCAAGACTTAGCTAACAGATACAAAACAATTTTTGTGTACTTGAAATTGCTAAGGAAGGACTCTGAAAAAGTATAAGGTCAAAAGAGAAGAAACAGAAGAAGTGCTTACCAGATGGGCCCGCCAACCGCCCACTCTTTGTCTTTAAATGTGTCCCTGAAGTATTAAAACCGATGTGGTGATGATACACAGTGTTGCTGCTTGCGCAAAGCAATGACCCCACCTCTTTCAACCCACCGCTCCTGAAAACTCCTACCGTAGAATTCTCTAACATCATATTATCCCCATTGAGACCATGATTTAATTTTTTTCTGGGTATGTCCACGGGTCTCTGTTAGAAGAACATGAAGGACCAATACTAGTTATCTAATTCGAATACCAAACGCTGTGAATGCATGCTTTTTAACAGGACAATAGAGAGAGTACCACTCCTGAAAACTCCTACCGTATAATTATCTAACCTCATATTCCCATTGGGACCATGGTTTAATTTTTTTTCTGGGGGGGGGGGGGGGGGGGGGGAATGTCCATAGGTCTCAGTTAGAACAACATGACGGACCAATGCATAACTGAAAGAATACAAAAGGCTGTGAATGCATATTTTTAAAAGGACAACAGAGAGAGTACTGGAAATAATAGAATGATAGGAAAAGCCCTAAGAGAATAAACAGAAGTTCTACCCACATCATAAGTTTGCCCAAGCATTACCCAGGTATAACGCCATACTAAAGAACCATTGCGCTTGACGTCATACATTATCATCACATGCCGGCAACAATTCAATAAGTGAGTAGAGGTCTAATTTTCACCTTTTATTCCCTTTTTAATGACACCATCACACAAATTTGTGTGTAAGTACATAGCTGTGAGTATCTTGACTTAATCCATACAGACAGTCTATAAATTCTGTTGAATATATTATGAACAAGCAAAACATGGCAAACCGAGTTGAAAAGGAAAATGTGTAGGACACATCTTTTTAAAAAGATTAATTTTAAGAAAACCAGGTATCATATGCGGAGTGTGGTCCAAAAAGCGAGAGGAGATTGCATAGTAACTAATAATATTACTGACTTTATGTAACAACCGATCTTTTTTTTTTCCCTTAGCTTGATTAATTCTGCCATTAAAATCTGATCTTTGAATTCTAACCATACTGCACACATGACATGAGGTGATTTTCTACACAAAAGTCATTGAGACGTTCTGTTGCTCCCCCTATTCGGTCTCTGCCTTGACAAATATTACACGACATCGACTATTGTTAACCCTTTCACAGCGAGGTCAGATTTTTTACCCAACGGAAATATGCAACATCTTGAAAATGTACGTTTTGTTATAACGGATTAATCAGATACCAGTGAAATGACATATTATGCCAAAAGCTTGAAGTTAAGGATTTTGGCATATTCAGTTCACTGAAATCTGGTTTTTCTGGAATAAGAACAGACAAGTCCTGAAGATGTTGGTGTCCTTAGCTTTGAAAGGGTTAATAAAGCAAATCTCCGAAGTGACTAAGACCACAAGACGCCATGATTTGTTTTCCTCTTTTCTATATTTGTTTCATTGCTTTGCGTTATTTTAGATTTATTCCACGCAAAGATATTAGAAGATATAGACCTTAGACTTTCTATTCGCGGTGTCTAATGGCGCGTACCGCATATGGGGAGCCAAGCGAGCAAGACACGATCATTTTATTACCTTAAGTGTTCGCCATCTTGGACCCTCATATGCAATAAGTGTACGTAAACAATGACCTTAATTGACGCCATTTTGTGTCT
>JAUEKZ010191661.1:0-12214 GCA_031471865.1 Melibe leonina | reverse complement strand
TACCAGATAAATCAGATTTCAGTGAACTGACATATGCCAAAAGCATGAATTTCAGTCTTTGGGCAAATGTCAGTTCACTGAAATCTGATTTATCTGGTATAAGATCACGTACATTTTCAAGATGTTGCATATTTCAGTAGGGTTAGAATCAGACCTCGCTGTGAAAGGGTTAAGACACTGTACCGACTGAGCTATCGGGCCGACTGAGTCCAAAGGGGAATTTTATCTACTTTTGGTCATTTGAGTTTATCAACGAAAGATGGAAAAGATTTTTGTTATTATCTAATCAGAGATAGGCTGCATCATCTTGCTAGAGGGTCATCTCAACCTTGACTTAGACCCATAAAGTGCATAGCAAAGATATGAAGAGAAGGATAAAGAAAAGAAAAAAAAAGAAAAAAAAAAGAAAGAAAAATTTGGAGAAAGAGAGAGATAGAGAAAGAGAAACAGAAAAAGAAAGACAGAGGGAGAGGAGGGATTAGAAAGATACTCTATGAGAGGGGAAGAGAAAAGAAAGATAGAAAGAAAGAGAGAGAGGGAGAGAGAATAGAAAGATGGAAAGAGAGAGATAGAGAGAATAGAAAGATAGAAAGAGAGACAGAGGGAGAGAATAGAACAATAGAAAGAGAGAGGGAGAGAATAGAAAGATAGAAAGAGAGAGAAGGAGAGAGAGAGGGAGAGAATAGAAAGATAGAAAGAGGGAGAAGAATGAAAGATACAGCGGGAGAGAGAAAGAGAGTGAAAAAGAGAGAGAGAGAGAGAGAGAGAGAGAGATGAGAAAAGGATACAGAAAGACAGAGAGAGAGGGAGAGGAGGAGAGAAAGATAAACAGAGAGAGGGAGAGTGAGAAAGACAGAGAGAGAGTGAGAGGAGGATAGAAAGATAAACAGAGAGAGGGAGAGTGAGAGTGTGAGTGAGAACTATGTATATAATATGAGACAGAAAGTCCTTCAAGGCCTTGAAAATATATGTGATCTTATACCAGATAAATCAGATTTCAGTGTACTGACATTTGCCCAAAGACTGAATTTCAGGCTTTTGGCATATGTCAGTTTACTGAAATCTGATTTATCTGGTATATAAGAACAGGCAAATCTTTCAAAGTGGGGTCCGATTCTTATCTGACATTAACCCTTTCACAGGTAATAACTGTAAATAAAAATGACTTATTCTTCAACTTAAACCTTTCAATGATCACATGACAATGGGGGAAGGGGCGGGGTGGTATCTTACGTTCATGGCCATCCCGTCCAGGCGAAGGTGACTCTCACACACTTGGAGGTAGTAACGGTAGTAGTCTGTGAACGAGCTCTCCATCACCACCCTAGTGAGACAGGCAGACAGACAGGCACACAGAAAGACAGACAGACAGACAAATAGACAGACACACAGACAGGCAAACAGGCAGACAGACACACACACAGACAGACAGACAGGCAGACAGACGGACAGAGACACAGACAAACACACAGACAGACAGACAGACACACACACAGACAGACGCAAAGACACACACACACACAGACAGACAGACAGATATCAATGATTTGTAGTTATAATATGACCAATGACACATAAATTTCAAGTTTTATTTTCTGTCTTTCTTTATCCTTTATCTCTTGTCCCGTTCAGTAGTATCATTTTTGCAAATAATTAAGTTATCAGGTTTTGGTCAACTAAACCACTTTTAATTTTAACCAGTAACTTGCTAAGCCATTTTAGGCAATATATTTATAATTCCTATTACGGATATTTTTTGGGGGAGATGCATTTGAACCACCCATTGCAGAAAAATATTTTTAACTCGACAACCACTGAAGTTACTGGAATAAAACTCAGGATAATAATAATAATAATAATACAAAGTATTTATAATGACCTTTACCCCGTTTACAACAGGCTCATAGCGCAAATGTACAATTTCTAGGAAAATATCATTGAACATTGGAGGTTACACTTGACAGGGATGATAAAATTCATACATCATTACATTGGATAAAACTATTCAATTTTCAAACAAAGCCTGTAAGAAGTTTTCAACATGGGAGATTACGAATATAATGAATGATGATAATATTATCAAGACTAACAAACTTGGAAGACATTGAACAAATGAGATTTTAAGTAGGTCTTAAAAGTGTCTATATTGCCGAACATGTCTCAGGAGGGAATTCCAAAAGAGGGGTGTCGAAAATTGAAATGACTTCTCTCCAGTTTTACGAAGCATAGTTGGTTTTGTGAGCATAAGATGATCTTTACTTGATCTTAGGTTTCTATTTGGGGTATTTGTATTAATTAGCTCAATAATATATTCAGGACTGTCTGCATGCAAGCACCTATAGACAATGTACATATTTTACATTCGATTCGTCTATTAACAGGAAGCCAGTGTAGTTCGTGCAGCAATTTCTTTGCAGATAAATACCTGCTTTTCTAATAAATCATTCTAGTAGCATTATTTTGTGCAACCTGTAGAGCTCTAATCTGATCCTGATTCATATCGGCCAGAAGAGAGTTACAATAATCCACTTTAGAAAGAATGAGAGCACTGGCGAGCAGAATTAACGTTTTAAAGGATAGTTAGATATATTATCGGGTTATACACTCAAACTATGAAAAACACTTTTTTATACAACTGAAAATCTTTTTTATTATCTATAATATTCACCCTAGTAGTAAACATTTTGCAGGCCTATCTGGACTAGGCGTAGTTCAGCTGTTATTGCAAAGACAGGTATCGATGAAATGTCTAGACACCCATTTAAACTATCAGAAAAGGTCAACTTCAACAAAATAATCAAAATATTTATGTAAATTGTATCTATATAGATCGGTCTTATCAGCAGAAGCCATCTTGAATGACAAAAATTTGGTTTTCTGATGTAAAAAATGACAAAAAATTGGAATTTTACGCGGAATTCGATGCGATAAAAGTTTGTCGAGTGAAGGATGAGCCTTAAGAACAAAAGGGAAACCACTCAGGAATTATTTTACACCTCATGTTGTTGTTTTTTTTGTATTCGGTCGTTTACTACTGTATACTTGGATTTCAAATATTGTCAGTTGAATGCTTATCGGAAGTTTTGACCTCAGTCAGTTTCAACAAACTAAGTGTTAATGCTTGTTTACCTTTTGTGCTTTCTGTCGAAAAAGGAATAAGCTTGAACACTTTTAACGCTAAAGACACCAAAATCTTCAGGCAAGTCTTGAAGATTTTGATGTCTCTAGCATCGAAAGGCTTAACGCTCTTTTTGCTTACCTGAGTGAGTCAGGCATATGACAGTTCCCTTCTATCATGTCGCACACAGCCACTCGTATCGTTTCATGCTTACCTGAGTGAGTCAGGCATACGACAGTTCCCTTCGATCATGTCACACACAGCCACTCGTATCGTTTCATGCTTACCTGAGTGAGTCAGGCATACGACAGTTCCCTTCGATCATGTCACACACAGCCACTCGTATCGTCTCATGCTGGATGATGTCGTTGTAATGCTTTGCATCCCCCGATGTCCGCTCCTAAAATCATCAAAAATAGATTAAAATCACAATGTCCATTATATCATCCTCTGTATGGTGAATTATTACACGGTATACGACACGTGGTGAAGAAAACCAAAATCAACATAAAAATCCTGATACTGTTAACACTTTCACTGCTAAAGACACCAAAATCTCCAATATTTTCCTATTATTATACAAGATAAATCAGATTTCAGTTCACTGAAATCTGATTTATCTGGTATAAGACTAGGTACATTTTTCTAGATTTTGCATATTTCAGTTAGACAGAGAGAGAAAGAGAGAGGTAGAGAGAAGAGAAGTTAGATAGAGAGAGAAAGAGAGAGACACAGCTGTATGGAGGGCCAGGTACCCATTTTACTGCTGGGTCGACAGTGGGGTTTTCTGGTCCCGGAAAAAAATTCCGCCTCTGAAGAGGATTGAACTCGGGACCTTCAGCACAACAATCCGATGCTCTACCAACTGAGCTATTGTTCATTGTAATTGTATGATCTCAGTAGCCACAATATGCTATTGAACCATATACCATCATTCCTCATCAAACAAATAACAAACACAGGTGAAACAAAGGGAGTCATTAACAGGCCAGTATAGTGGGACAAAGACAAAGCAAGATAAACAAAAAAGCAATGTTTCAACCCAAGGTCTTCATCAAGACAAACAAATAGGACTTAACAAAATAACAAAATAATTATTTTATCAACCACTCCCTTTGTTTCACCTTTGATAACCACTGGCCTAGCGATCCCCCCTCTCTTTAAACATGAAACACAGGCTTAGTCATTAGGATGTGAGAAGTGTGGAGGGATAAATCAGAATGGTACCCCAAACACTCAGTAAAGTAGGCTGATCACCAGCTTGCTTCTTTCTCTGTCTTTCTCCAAATTTTCTCTTCTAGCTCAAGAAATTGGTTATGTTTGGCTTGAGGGATGTACATTATCACATTTCATTCTGTTCGTATTTTGCTCCATATTAAATTAACCGGACACACAGCTGGCCCACGACACTGCTGTATGTAAGGCAGGAAGATCAAACAAAAGAGATGGCTTATTATTACGTGTTTAAAGCCGGGTTCGTTGTGGTACGGCTTCTCATTCATCAAGGACTGGATGGAGATGAGGACAGTGGACAGGGTCTGCGCTGGGCTCCATGATGGTCCGGCCCATGTGCTGGAAATTTAACACAGACATTACAGGTATTACTTTACTAATGGAACTGAGGGAAATTTTGCATTCAATATATTCTCGGAAAACTATGCTACAAAAAATGAATGGTCAATATGAAATTTGACCAGTATCCATAACATTAAATGTAATGTCGCGGTATTGTATTCTTATTTGGATCAAAAGTTTGAATTAAAAAAACTTTTATTGAACTACTTTCCTTAATCTTCTGTCCAATTCGTCGATTCACTGTGGACATTGTATGTATTCATCTTGACTAACATTAACTACTTTTGCAATTCGGCGGGAACTAGAGTTGCCAGATTGGGCGACAAGTGCGAAGTAGGTATTTTAAGATACCGATCAGCTGATACCAAAAAGAAAATAAAGGTACTAGAAAACAATGGGTGTCCGCAAATAGACTTCGAGCAAAAACAGGTAGAACGGCAGCCAACGCACATATTATTAGACCTACTTGACTCTGCAAACTGTCCCCACTGCGGAGATCATCTACAAGATACGGATCACCTTGTTTTAAACTGTCAGATGACAAGACTGAACGGAGGCTAAGCAAGCGCATATCCTACAGTCCCTACAGTGAAAGGGTTAACATGAATATTTATATATATATTATGAAAAATCATTGTATTCGTTTCTAAGGGCTAATGTGTCTTTCAGTCAGTGGCCTATCCCAAAGACTGACACATCCTAACGATGAATACAAATGAAATGACTCGAAGAGCTTTCATTGGAGGTTTGAATTTAGAATGCCATACACACGATACTACATAAAAAAGGTAAAAAAAAAAAAAAGAAACAGAAAGAGTCCATTTACAGCCCATGACCTGATTCAATTTCTTCCCAGATACAGCAAGACCTACCCCAAAATACTCAGACAGACTTTGCCACTCTTGTAGAGGTTAGGGTTGAATCTCACAGTGCCGCCCCCTGTAGTCATCAGTCGGACACGTGGAGGGTTGATGGGATAGTCCGGCGGAAATCGAATCAGGAAGTAGAAAAATCCTCCTTCATACGGCGTGTCAAACGGTCCCGTCAGTAATGCGTGGATCTAAGATGTCAAATAATAATTTATAGAAAACATTGTGTAGTACTATGTATGTGTGTTGTATGTGGAATCCTTAAAAATTTACATGTTCGAGGACCAGATAAAATCTGATTTCAGTTGAATGACACACATATATGCCAAAAGACTGAATTTTAAGATTTTGGCATATGTCAGTCCACAGAAATCTGATTTATTTGGTCAAAGAACAAACAGGCAAATCTTGAAGATTTTGCATCATGATATTTCAGTTTGGTTAGATTCAGTCCCAACAGTGAAAGGGTTAACATGAATACATATATATCATTATATAAAATATTTTTATTCCTTCCCAAGGGCTAATGTGTCTTTCATTCAGTGGCCTATCCCAAGGAAAGACTGACACATCCCAGGCATCATCTATTTTTATGCATCAAGCTATGAACCAAACGGATAAGTAGACCTTTATAATATAATACAATATTTTTTGCTGCATCTAGTGATTTATTTTAAGTGGTTAAGATCAAGATTTAAGCTATTTAAGATTTTCATTTTGGACAAATTGAGCGTATGACTGTATAATATCTTTAACCATCCAGAGAGTTTCATTCAAGTAGCTTCAGTGGTTGTGAAGTTACAAATATTTTTCTGCAACAAGTGGTTCAAATCCCTATCCGCCAAAAATATTCAGCAATGAGAATTACATTCAATAGGCCCAAAAAGGCCTTGCAGGTTAAGGGTTAATGATGGACACAGCACTTTTGGTTTGTTTGTAGTTGATTGTTGATCACAATGGATCTCACATCAAAGACAGATCTCTCTAGACAACTTAACCCCTTCACAGCGGGATGTGATTCTTACCAGACAGAAAATACAAAATCTTTAAGATTCACATGTTCCTGTACCAGATAAATATGATTTCAAAAGACTGACATTATGTCAAAAGCCTGAACCTCACTGAAATTTTATTCATCTAGTAATAACACGGGAATCTAGGTATTCTGTTTGATTAAAATTGGACCTTGCTGTGAAAGGGTTAACATTACGTACTTCTACACAGGAGCAAACATAGGGCTCACTCAAAACATCTTACCCACTTACAGCACACTGACACCGGAATTAAACAAAAAGAATTGCACTGTTCCCATTACGCTGAATGCTTAGGTGCTAACAAAATTTTTTTTAATCCAATTCTAATGTATTGGTCGGCATGACGTGGGTGAGGTACGAACCCCTGACCAATCAGTTCTGAGACATACGCTTTACCTCTTGCGCTCCAGGAGCTGGTACATACATAGCATTTACAGAGACGCCAAAACAAAATTTGTAAAAGAGAAATTTCTGACAAAAGAGGAATGTCAGTGTACAAAAGGCGTGCTTTCAAAACGTGAAATATATCTAACAAAATGCAATGACAATGAAATAAAAATATACATGCCTAGATGGTTATGTTTATCTAATGATTTTTATTCAGCAAGAAGCTCAAAAATAACATAAACTTCTCGTCAGAATTTCTTGACAACACGAGGAAAGAGGAATTTTTTGCCCTAAAGAGAAATCTGATCTCATTTCATTTAAGAGGTTTCTGAAAACTTACTTCTTTACATGCTAGGGTGAAGTGTGCATGAGTGTGTGTGATTGTGAATTGCTTTATATTGAATGGTTAAGAAAGTTTTTCCTTGTGTGGCCAGATTTTTCTCTCTATTATAGATGAAACATTTGCGTGTGTGTGTGTGTAGAGTTACGTTGTTGTTTCAGTACTTGGTGTAAAGCTCTCGGAGCTTATACTCGTATGGGATAGAGCGCCATATAAATGATATTTATTATTATTATTATCAATCTTTTCCTCTGAAAGAGGAATCTTGGTATCTCTGCATTTACCTTGGTGATGTTGTTGGGATCTGGTACCACACATAGACCAGGCGGTGGATCCGAGTAAATCGCCATGATGTCACTGGGCAGAGGCATGAAAAACAAATTATGATTAATTAACAAAAAATGTTTAAAAATAAAATCGAAATTCATGCCATAACAAATCTAGTTAAATTCAAGCTTTATCACGGGTAGATGAGCAGTTGCGAAAAGGTGGGCTTTTCGTAGTGCTCTCTTTAAAATAGCCATCACGGCTTGTTCAAAAATCAAACCCACAAACAACATATTCAAATATTGCCAATGCTGTACTGAACAGTCTTAGCAATTAATTTTTCCACAATGCTGAGCGAGTGGTAGGAAACATCTATATGCTGCAATACAGATTTCAATGTTTTAGCAATGACACAGCCGGGGTTCAATAAACTGACAGAACCAGTGGTTCTGTGGAGGGGCTAAGTATGTAAAATGCGCTCTGACAAAAGATAAAAAGCTGTGTTGGATGGATGTGTGCATACCTGCAAGTAGGATAAATTATTTGTGCATGAATAATATCATACGGTCAAAAGATTGAGGAAGATGTGAAATGATATATATATATATATATATAGAAGAGAGAGAGACATGAAAAGCATAGTTATTTTTGGAGGGGTGAGACTGTCATATTTGAACGACACTTTCTCCGTTCGTAAACCGAGGTTTTTAAAATTGAAAAGACATACCACAGGTCAAATCAGGGTGAGGGATCGATGCGAAAAGACTAGACCATTAAAAAGTGCGGAATGACAGTTTCCCTGCTAGCACAGTGTGTGTGTGATGCATGAGTGTAATGTGTATATGTGTGTGGTGCATGAGTGTGTTGTGTATGTGTGTGTGTGGTGCATGAGTGTGTGTGTGGTGCATGAGTGTGTGTGTGGTGCATGAGTGTATGGTGCATGTGTGTGTGTGTGTATATGTATGTGTCTCCCACACTTGACCTACTTTTTGATCCGCCTAATGCAGGCAGGGGACGGCGTGTTCATCTGTGTGTTCTCATTCAGCTCACACGGGTCCCACTTTGCAGTGAGGTACTCAGACACCCCCTGGAATCCCTCGTCCCCTTCAAACAGCTCCACCATACCGGTGTCGCCAGAAAAGTCCTTTTTCTCCACACCTCCTGTCGACTTGGAAGATTTTGTCCAGGAGGCGTTCTTGTTGAGGAGCACACTGCCCTCCCCTTCCCCTGAGCTTGATCCATCCTTTGAGTCCTTAGAGGCCTTGGAGTCCTCCAGGCTCTTATCAGACATATCCCAGGATCCTCCTCAGACTCGTCTTGTTATAAAATACAATGTAGGCAGAGACCAAGTCCCCTACTGTGGAGTGTGAATAAAAAAACTGCATGTAGATTCATGCATCAAATAGTGGATTTAAGTACAGACCCAGAGCTCTATCTCCATCGTAAAAACAAAAAGAATATAAAAAGCCCCTTCCACATGCACCATGAATCAGTGAAGCTTGCCTAGACGTCCTATGAAAGGAGTAGATTAAAAATTCGATAAAACTTTAGCTTGATGTTAAAAGAAATTACCCATGTTGCTTAAAAATGCGAGTAATCTATTGTAAATCTCTTTTAAAAGTGTGACTCAAACCCTGTCCATTTGTTTTGCTGTGCACTGCCTTTTTAACGCAAGGGAAAATCAGAAAACAATAGTAAAGAAGAACGTGAAATTAACGTACTACTAGCTGGAGAATAGCAAAAACTTGAAAGTTGCGGGTAAAATCTAAACCTCGTTCTTTTTCCTTTTATTTGATTCAATAAAATTAGCATGAAAGTAGTGAGTACGTTACTAATTTTCTTTCTGAAATCAGATTGCTTCTTTTCTTTCCCCTCCTTTTTCATGGAAAGGCGTAGCAGATTTGGTGGTGTGGGAATCAAAAACAAAACAAAGCAAGACCTAACTTTTTCTTCTCTCTGCCACCAACTTCACCTGATATCATGTTAATGTTGGTGAAATAGGCTACAGCTTCAAATTGAGTAGGTAAGTAAACGATACGGATTAGGACAGGGAACACCAAACCAAAATTCGTCAAAGAGGAATTTTTGACAAGGCTGTCGTTATTTGCACCCCGGGTGAAAATACACAAAAAAATGTTATTTGCACCTGGTTATAATAGCGAGTGTAACCTGGCCGCTAAGCCGCCTACAGCCCTGTATTTAAACGGCTGATTTAATCTTGCTACAAATAATTTTCTTGCCGATAATATCAATCTGGTAAGTCAAATTGAAATTAAGCATGTTTTCCATTCAGCAGCCCTAGGTAGAGAAAGAAAAAATTACCCGTACCCCATAACATTCATATGATAAAGAAAGCATTCTTATTGGTCTACATTAACAGAAAATGAAATGACGTTTCAAGTGGTCTATTTCTAAAAACCTGTTTTTATCAGTACCTCCGGGTGTGTCCCAGACAAACAATAGACACGCCCATAGTCTCGATCAGCACCGTAGACTTCAAAATCACCCTTAGAACAACAAAATAGACAAACCGAAGTCCCTTCCACTTATATAAATATTTTTGAATTCCGAATGCAAATACATGAGCTCCCAGTTTCATGAGCATAGCTTTATCATGAGATATTAGCTAGACATTATTGACATCTAGATTATCTATCTACTTTATGCCTCGGTGTTGGTGTTGAGTTGATTTTTTTAATTTTATCTGGTATGGAGCTTTAAAAAATTTGGAATATGATTTTTGACCCGTATCAACATCAGACCTGTAAATGACCCTTGAGAAAATTGACGGAAATTGTTTTCAAGACGACACTCGGCTTCCTATGCTAACAATATCATGGTGTCTAGACATCTAGATCTAGATAGATGATAATAAGAAAATATCAATCAATAGCTGTTGATACTCCTTTGTCAATTGCTCATTTTTACAAAATGTATTTAAAACCATTACACAACCCATATCACTGTGTAGGAATCACATAAGAAGATAGAGATAGACAAGCACTAGCACCATCTAGTGGCTCGTTATCATGTTTACTTCCTTCTAGATTTACTGACACCTTGTTTCCAGCAAATTCATGGTTGGCCATCCGGCTTAGTAGCTTTGGATGATCACATTTTTGTTTTTGTCAAAAATCTCTTGCTGACTTGCTGCATAAGTTAATAAGAGTTTTGTGGAATTAAAAAGTAGCTGAAAAGATTTCCGTCGACTGAAAACAGCAAAAGGTTTTCTGTAAGACGGAATTTCAGACTTGATTGAAATTTGTAAGGTATGCTTTGAGAGGACGGTTCGGGTGTGTGTTTGTTAATCCGCCAGGTGTGTGTTGGTAGGGGATTGACCAAGAAAAGCCAGTGTGCCTTTGCTTGCCCGCCCGTTGTCTGCAGAAAATCGTATTTGCACATCAGGTGCATATAAAACCACTGTTTTGACAAAGTCACAGGAATTTCTGAGCCCAAAGAGCAATGTCAGCATACTTACTGTGAGATACAACAACAACAAAAAAACCACAACAGACCACATTATGTTTCAATAGACAATCCTTTTTGAGTGTAACGATTTTCCGTAAAAAATTAGACGTCTAAGATTTTCTGTCAAAATCAAAATCAAAGCAGATCGAACCTGAAGAGGGAGGGTTTCTGTCTAGAGAGTCTTCTGAGTAATTTTAGTTTCCAGGTCTTATTTAGCAGCTAATCTAGGAAAAAATATCTAAACAAGTAAAAATAATGTACCATTTCCTAGACTACAACAAACATAAAGACGACAGACCTATTGCTTTGGTGGAGGGTTCGTAATATTGAATCAGTCGAGGCCTGAGGATGTTTTCTTCAGACAAAATAAATAATGGAAAAACATAAACAGTGAGCAGAAAGGAAGTGAACTGGGAGAATTGTTTTACTTCCGGTTTGAGTTTTGAATAATGCCGAGTCAATGTGTTCTAGTTTAACAGTCTAATAATGATTTATTGATTGGTGATTCTTTGTTTTTGTTTTTTCGGGAAAAAGCTCAATCAAAACAACCAAATGACTGTGACATGTGCCGAATATTGGCTATCTATCTAGAGAGATCCTAGTCTACTGAAAGCTATCCAGACTGTAGATTGAATGCAAAAATTTCGAGGAAAATTATGATAGTTTTTTTGGTTTGTTTTTGGTTGTTGTTTTTATCTCCCGCTAATCTGAGGGATTGGTTTTTAAAATAGGCCTACATGTTATCCAGACAGCATTGAAATTGGATAAAAAGGGCGAACTGTTGACACTTTTCTTCTAAAAATGATTGTTCCCCAATAGCGACATTCTTTGAAAGAAGAAGAAAAAAAAAAGGATAATAAATTTAAAAAGGGAGAATAACAAAAAATAAATAAAGTAACCAAATGCAAAGGTAGACCCTAGACTAGACCCAGCGTCTGTCTGACAATTACCACAAGTTAATTTGAGTCAACGTTGTTTCTCATTTCAAAGCTTTTATAGCAGTTTCCAGTTGATGATATAAGCCAGCTACACAGACACACACACACACACACACACACACACACACACACATAATAATAACAATCCTTCATGCCAAAACTTTTAGAACCCATCCAACAAGTCATTTAACACATTTTTTCTTCAGACAGTAGATTTC
>JAUEKZ010191639.1:0-12219 GCA_031471865.1 Melibe leonina | reverse complement strand
TGGGGGGGGGGGGGGGGGGGGGGGGGGGGGGGGGAGGGAAGAGGAAAATCAGACCAAGGTCGACATGCCTGCACATTCTTTGTAAGATGCAGGAAACTCGATGCGTGTGTGTGTGTGTATGTGTGTGTGTATGTGTGTGTGTGTGTATGTGTGTGTGTGTGTATGTGTGTGTGTGTGTGTGTGTGTGTGAGCATGTCTATTATATTATCTTACATTACATGTAGAGACATAGAATTATAATTTATTGCTTCGTGTCCTTCTTTTGAGGCCGTTTTATGGGCCCAATAACCCACTGTGCGTTTCTTAAAGTGCACACCCCCCGGAGTACTGTCATTTAAAAAAGCCACTACTAACCTTTTATGTCTATTTTGTTTGCGCTCTCTCCCTCTCTATCTTTCTCTCTCGCTCTCTCTTTCTCTAGCTCTCTCTCTCTCGCTCTCTCTTTCTCTAGCTCTCTCTAGCTCTCTCTCAGAGAGTCATTTGCACTAAAGTGCACGATTTGGCCTGCTAACCAAATAATAATAATAATAGTAATAAAGGTCTTTCATGACATGAGGTTTCACTATGAAAACATTGTGGAGAACATTACAGCTGACAAGTAAAACAAAACATGCAAAGACTGCTAAAACCAGAGGTTATAATGGTAATACAGACGGGGACAACGACCCAACTTGGAGACGAGCCAACTAGGACGGTTGACACGAGAAAAAAACAACAACAACAAACACCAAGCTCTTATGATCATGTGACAGTAATGCAAACAAGACAGATCAAAGGGGTCACAAAAGCTGAGCCGACACTCTATTTAAATTTTTTTACCTTTTCTGGCAATATATAATTAATTCTTCTCAAACAGACACGACAACATAGACAACTCAATTCAATTATACTTGAAAAAATTTCTGAATAAATCGACGGACCAAAACGTATATTGATTATATGTATGTATATATATATTTATATACATACATATATATATATATACATCTCTTATTCTTATGGCATGAATCAGCATGCATGAGTACAATGTATTTAGGGAAACTTAGAAACCTATATCTATTTTAGAAGTCTTTCTTTGATGACGGATGACGTGATTTTCAATTATTCAAAATAAAAATAAAATTGCATGCAGTTAAAAGCGGCATGGACAAAACTATTAAGAAAATAGGAAAAAGGGAAAGAGGGGGGGGGAAGGAAGGAGGGAATGAATGAGGGAGGGAAGGAGGCGGGAGGAAAAAGGGGGGAGGGGATGAGGTAGGGAGAGACGGGGGAGGGAGAAAATGAAAAGGAGGATGGAAGGGAGGGAAGGAAGGAGGAGGTAGGTAGAGAGAGGGGGAGGGAAGGAGGAAGGGAGGAAAGGAGGGAGGGAGAAGGTAGGTAGAGAGAGAGTGAGGGAAGAAGGAAAGGAGGGACGGAAGGAAGGAGAAGGTAGGAAGAGAGAGGAAGGAAGGGAAGGAAGGAGGGAGGGAGGTAATAAGGGAGGCAGGAAAGGAGGGAGGGAGGTACGGAGGGAGGGAGGTAAGGATGAAGGGAAGGAAGGAGGGAGGGAGGAAAGGAGGGAGGGAGATACGGAGGGAGGGAAGATAGAAGGAAGGTGAAGGTAGGAAGAGAAGGAAGGAGGGAGGGATAAAGGAGGGGGGAGGGAGGTAAGGAGGGAGGGAGGAAAGAAGGAGGATGGAAGGAAGCAGGATGGAAGGAAGGAGGAGGTAGGTAGAGAGAGAAGAAGGGAAAGGGAGGGAAAGGAGGGAAGGAGGGAGGGAAGGAGGGAGGAGGGGGAGGAAGATGTTGAATGTGATCAATAAAGCATTCTATAAAAATAAAAAAGGATTGCATTGATGCTCATGTTGAAACCCGCACCAGTTCTACAAACTTGTTTAAAGCTTGTGCAATAGAAATGACACCCAAACACACTCTTGCAACTTCCCCTAGTACCACAGTGTGGTAGTCACAAGCAGAACAAAAGTGCAAGCAATCCCGATGGGGACAAAGCCAAAGACAGAAATTCATTGTTAATTATTTATTGAGAGTTTCAGTGCGCTTTCAACTGGCTACAGTCATATTAGCGCCCAGGGGTAAGTAAGATGATAGTAATTCAATATTAAAAGCCAGACCCTGACCCTGCCAGGGGCGTATCACAGAGAGATGATGATTTACAAGGGGAAAAGGGAGAGGGGGAGGGGGGGGGACAAAGGTATATCTATATCTCTGTAATTATGGACATTTTCATCATGATGTCAGGACATAACAATAATTTATTATGAATATTTATTTTCTTTTCTTTTATTTAAAAAAAACACTATTTCAAATAGTATGAATGTGCTTTCTCAGCCTATTTTGCCTATATTTTGATGACACACTCCCAGTCTAAAATCCCCGTCCTGTCTCCCATGTCAAACTTTGTCAATATTTGGCAGGTAGACCCCCTTCCCTAAAGCTGATTAATGTTAATGCTCCCACCCTACAAATGTGGTAAATACAAAACAAACAAAAATTGTTTAATATAATCTCTTCATTCATACCCAAGGAGAAAATTTGTCTTTCGAGACTGCAATATCCAAGGTGTCAGCCCCAGAGCAGCACCACAATTTCCAAAATGAGATAAAGGAAATGAAACCCAACAGACTATGCCTTTGACATCATAGTGACAACATGTCAGAAACCCAGTGAGTAATGTTCACTTTTTTCCCCTTCCCAATACTAACACTTTAACACAGTTTGTGTGTGTTAAAACAGTGCAGTCATTGTTGTGAGTATTTTGCCTCACTGTATAATATAGTCTATATGTTCTTAATGAAATTCATTGTTTTATCTGTTATTCATTTTGTTATATTTTTCATCTAATCATTTATGGTTTTTTGTTTTTTTTGCCTATTCATTTTATTGCTTTCTGTCTTATGGTGCATCCCTATGTCTGTATGTAACATTGTAAAATAGTTTCCCCGTTGAGGGATTAATAAAGTTATCTTATCTTATCTTATAAAATGGGACTTACCATGTTGTGTTGTAAGAAGCCTTTGCTGCAGTAGAGGCTGATATGAGACATACATGATGACTGTGGAGGAGTTGACTTGCTGACAGGGGAATATAGTTAGTTGTCCCTGGGTTGGTCGGGGGGAAACAAGTAGAAAAAAAGTTAATTATTATGTTTTAGATATAAAAGGTGTGAGCTCAATTTGAAGAACTTAAGATGGTTACTGCTCCAAGAGGAGAGAGCAAGGACTAAGATAACAATATTTTTCAAAGGGCTAAACAGACAGAAATCCCAATTGACTAATACCAGCGAAGTTTGAATCAGAGACAAAATAGGCAATCAGGCTATGAGATGTTTAATCTACTTCAACTTAATATTGATAGTCATCTTCATTCCTACTTTCCTAGCACTATAAGGCTATGGAACAGCTTGCCTACAACCGCAAAGCTTATAAACAACACTGAAGCCTCTAAAAATACACCGCTTTAAGAAAGACCATATCTATAAATTATTGACTTAAATTTTTAAAAATCCATCTGTGAGTGTGAGCTAATTTTGCAAGCATAGATGTAAAAGAGGTTGCTTGTGAGTTCCCCCCCCACCCCTCTTATTATAGAATGAGGAGGAAATAAAGCAAAACCTCTCCAAACATGAATGACATTTTCAACTTTATTCCTTGTCTTTTCTTTCGAATTTTGATTAGGAGAAATAGCCTTTTTTAAGCTTTATCTTTATAAAAATAGGGTTGCTTTTTAATGCAGTTTTCTTATCCTATTGGTATCAACATCCATGATAAATCTAAATTAATAATTTTACCAGACTTTCAATTATTGTCGTACAATATCACTACCTACCAACACTACACACACTTTGGCTCTAGCCTCCTCATCAGCTCTGTGGTTGTACTGAGGGAGATAACCCATGTTATTCCAACCCTGCAAATAATCACAGTTGAAAAGTGCCCCTGCTCTCTTCCCACACTGCACTGTCCATTTATTGAATAATGCCAAAGAAGAAAAAAAGAAGAAAAACAGTAAGAAAGAGACAGACAGTATGTGTGTGTGTGTGTATGTGTGTGTATGTCTGTGTGTGTGTGTGTGTGTGTGAGAGAGAGAGAGAGAGGAGAGAGGGAGAGAGCGTGAGAGAGTGTAACAGCGGCGAAATCCTAGACTAGTCTAGAGTCTAGACCCTAGATTCTAAATGACAAATATAAAATCTCGCAAGAACTTGAAATAACCTACTTACTCTATCTACATTCCAATTGGAATTCCTTTTCTTGGAAGATGAAAGTTTTTCTGAGACACGTTTTGATCATAGATAAAAGGCTATGTAGTTTATCTAGTTTCTCTGCTTGTTTTTGTTAACAACATTTTATAGGAGTTATATCCCTTTGAACTGAGGAAAAATAACATGAATTGGATTAGAATTTTCGGACTTTTTATTTTTTCAGTGAAAGGGTTAAGCCAAAAATGTTAGACTAGGCCGGGAGTCGAGCGAAACTGGTCTCACATTTCTCTCTCTGACTAGCACGGCCCAAGCCAAGCAAAAGACAAAAAAGCCAAAGGGAGAGTAACGAGGATCATAAAAATTTCCAGTTGGCATCCTTGACCTTAACCGGAACTAGTACTCGAGTCGTTCTTGGAATCGGAAATATGGTAGGTATTGATACTTTGTACTTGTACTTCTTCACAGTTCCACGTAACCAGAGACAAACAAAAATAATCCTCGAACTTCTACAACACATTACACACACACAGACACACACAAGCCGGCTGGCCTCTACCAACAGCTTGTTGCTCCATACGCATTCGTAAAACGGATATAAAGGTAGTTCTATAGACGTCTTTATGTCCAAGAGATTCATGATAAATATCTAGATAAATAGGGTTGTATTTGCGCATTGAATTGCAACAAATTGTAACCCTGACTGACAGCACAGGGAGGTTCACAACCTGACATCCTTTCTGCCCCCTGCTTTTTACTTTGATCTGGGCTTGTTTACCATCCAATCTGCTTTGACGGTGCTGATGGGAGGGAAGGGGTTGGGTGTTTCAAAAGAAACTACAACAAATGATTTGGGATAGCCTGGTTATCGATGTCGACTTGATTAGGTCTAGTCTAGGTCTAAACTCTACACTGGTTTTTGGTTTGGAAAGCACTTGTGCAACTTGCCCCTGAGTAAATTTTCATTCCATTGTCATAGTTGTGAATTTCTAAATTTCTAAGAGAGAAAAAAGTGTGTGTGGGGGGGGGGGGTGAGATTGACAATGCTACTGCTGCCATTTGGACGTCCTTTTGACACCATTTAGATCATCAAAGGTGGAACTCTTTAGACGAGTTAATATGCTGCCACACAGAGATCAATGGAGAGCTCGCTTGGATATCCCACCCATTATACTGACACTGGGCCAACCAGTCTTCACATTTTTCTCTTAACGCCGAGCGTCCGATGGGTCCGGTTTTCAAATGCTGATTTTAACATCATAGGTATGATGCTGCCAGGTTTCAAAGCCCTACTTAACAGTTCTTGGGTGGACGCTCTACCACTTGAGCCTGTTTGTTGTGATTGCAATTTACCAAGAGTAGGATAGGTAACTCATTGCAAAATGCTATTATTATTCATAATAGTGTCCCAAGAATGCCATCAATATCAAAGTTTTATTTATATCCATCATGTTGAATTTGATGCCTGTTTAGCAACACAAATGGGCACAATTATCTTTTTTATGAAAACAATCAAAATTATGAAAGTAAACTCACTGCTTTACTCCCATCTTTCTTCATCAGTCCGAAGATGCTCTAAACAACAGGAAGTTGAGGGTGGGAGTATGGTCTCTTCAACACCATGGAAGGACTATGTCCACTATTTGAAAAAACGAATGGTTCGTCAAAATGAAAAAGACACTGGAGATTTGAAAACTCAGTTGCAAAGATGTTTGGGTACCCCACAGCTAACTTTTATCGGTCTTGGCAATACAATAGGTGTTGGCATATATGTACTCTTAGGGGTGCTGGCTAAGGAATATGCAGGTAAACCATATTACATGTAGCTACCATATTATCCCTATTAAGTGCACCGACCTTAATAAGTGCACTCCTAATGGTTTGGTCATTTATATATAGCCCTGATATGTGTAAAAAACACATTCGAGTACCACGTATAACAATAACAATGCCTTCTTTGATTTTACCAATTTAACAAACCGCATGCAAACATGTCTTCTGTTATGTTAATGACATACTGCTACAACACACTAAAAGCATTACACACTCTGCAGAGGTCTTTATTACACACTTGATGACCGTTGATCTTGTGTGAGAAATCCACCCAAGAATATGTATGTGATGTTGTCTGGTGTGGTGGTCTATTTTTATCTCATTGTATTGCATACTTTCCTCTTTATCATTGTAACAAATATACAGGGATAAATATTTGTTGTGGTTGAATTGAGATATATCGAAAGCTTTTACAACCAGATTTTTAATATGAATTATTCTCTTGTTTCTGTTCAGGACCGTCATCAATATTTTGCTTCATGATCGCCATCTTTGTGACAATGATGAATGCTTTGGTTTATGCAGAGTTCTCCTCATCAGTAACACAGACTGGAGCATCATACACGTTTTTCTACAAGGTTGTAAAAATTATAAGAGCTTCTACTCATTCAGATTAGTTGTGGAATTGCGATGTTATTTTAAGATATTAATCACATGATCACTTATTTCTGTCCTGAACGTTTTGCCTTTACAATAATTTAATCAAGTTAAAGAGATAATTAATAAATCTGAAGTAAAACGCCAAGAAAAAAACCGTAAGAAACTATTACATTGATACTCTGATGAATTTTACATTTGATCAAACTTTTTCAATATCTTCTGACAGGTGGGTGGCGAGTTTTTGGCTTTTCTTTGTGGATGGATGATGTTAATATGTGAGTTGGTTGTTGATATGATTTTTTATTGAATGATATGCAAACAATTTTTGGAAAGAAGAACATTCTGTTTCATATCAAAACTTATTGTGTTTTAGTGTCTGCAATATTCATTCCATGACTTAAATGGACACATGTACAAAGAGATGGGGAGAGATGACAGGACGACGTCCTGCTTGCTGTGCCAAATGTGATAGAGCCCTGTAACAGGCTTCACATGCAGTAACAGTTCATCAGGGTTCATTCTGCAGCCGAATTAAATTATTTCTTATTCAGTTCTGATAGATTTTTATATATATGTGACATCCTTTTACATTTTACATTCTTAAACCTAAACCCTTGGCTCTTTGTGCGAGCATAGACCATTCATATTTTTTCCTCTCTATTGTGTCTGATGTTTTCTGCCTCTTTCCAAATCCCTTTCATACTGCTATAAAAATCTCCCACCCCACCCCCCTCCCCTCACTCACTCCTTGTCCAGCTTCTTGGATATCCCCCTCTTCGATGTACCCTGACAAATCCAAGACAATACCTGTCTGCTATTTGTCTTTTTTGTTTTTGTTTTTGTTTCGTCCCACTCACTTACCCTCAAAACAAAAATATCAGTCACAAAACTTTTGGATAGGTCCTTTGTACATGCCGCACCCCGCATTTGGAACTCCCTGACCCAACATACCCGATCCAGCGAGACATTGAATTCCTTTAAAAGCAGACTTAAACGAAATTTTTTCGTCATGTATTTGATTAGTTGTAAATGTCTACTGTCTCATAGGTTATGTATGTATCTATGTTTTCTTGTTCACCTTTGTAAAGTGCCAGTGAACATTCTCTTGATGGATACCGGTGCTCTATAAGTACTTATTATTATTATTATTATTATTATTTTAGCATGTGACCAATACAGCCTGATTTCTGATTTCCTCATTTTCATTTGCAGATGTATTTGACTCGTTTTGTTCTCATGAAATAATTTCTTTAAATTGTTGTGGTGATATAGGTTTGTTGGAAAGTAAGTATGTCTTCCAACTGGGATTTAACATTTGTACTACTTATCTACTCAGCAATGCTGTCTTCTGGATGTGTTGGTGCCAGAGCTTGGAGCAGTATGCTGGATTCCTGGTTCAACCACACAATGCAGGTTAGTGAGTCCTTTAGGGCCTTCTATCTGATAGAACCAGTGCCTATGCTGGTTAAGTTGCAAAAAACTGCCACCTTCTTGATAGAACCCTGGTAAATCACAGATTACTCCACAAAATTGATTGTGAACGATAGAGTCACTACAGTACCCATTGCATACCTGTGGGAAGTGAAGCAGTAGGAGTATTTCCATGCCAAAATATAAACTAAAGTGCTGCTGCTAAGAATCATCAAACTCTTCAACTTGGGGCTGTGGATTGCTACAGAGTTTTCACAAATGTTTATACATCCACTCATCAGTGAGGTTGGACACAAGTAGGTATCTTGTTGTAAGAAGCTAAGATTGTTGTAGAAATGTTTGTGTTTGTTTTTCAAAGCGGGGGTGTAATGACGTGACATTATACACAGTGGTTTCTTGTAATGCTGGTTCAATTCTTTGCATCCCATTCTTTAATATTGCACCACACAGTGTTTGGCCCCAGTCTGATTACACATGGAGCAATGGGGAATGTGACACCCTCCCTCAGCCATACATAGCCAATCATGTCTCGCGTCCCTGGTGGCAATGAGAGATGACATATTTTCATTTTTAACTTTTCAGATCTAATGCAGGCAAACATATTTAACAATTGAATATCATCATTATGCATTGAATTGTCTTTATAAAATTTTTGACATTTTTATTATTCACTTTCTACATTTTTTTTCTCCTCTCCTCAGAACTATAGCAAAGATATTTTTGGTGAAATTCAGTTTGGTCTACCGTTTTCGCAGTCTTTGGATGTGGTCGCATGCGGATTCCAAATTGCGTTGACTGTTGTTGTGTCATGCAATGTTCAGTGCTCGTCCATCTTGAACACAATTCTGTCCCTGGTCACCGTGTCTGTGTTAGTCTTTGTGGCAGTGGCAGGTCCTGTGCTGGGTGATGTCAAGAACTTCTTGAACACGGACCATGGCGGGATTTTTCCATTTGGTATCTCCGGCGTTGTCCACGGAGCTTCCCTTGCTGTTTATGCATGCAGTGGCTTCGAAGCTGTGTCGATGTCGGCAGAGGTAAAACTTGTCATTGTTTTCACACTGTTAGCTGTTTGTTGTCTTTTATCATTCAATAGTTGCTTTTTTATTGCCATGGTTTATTCAAGAGTCATTTTTACCATATGGTTGGCATTTAGAAAAAAGTTTTCTAAATAGTTGTAAAGACAAGGAAATAATATGTTTAAAAATTCATAGTCCTCTTAGCTAAGATTTTTTTTTCAGAATATAAGTTTATTGTTTTTGAATATCTCTGCAAACTTCAAAATCATATGTTTAAAAAAAATTTAACTATACATATAGGTAGAAATTTTAAAAAATGTCTTACTTATCCGTCTAAAATTTATCTGATATACTTACATAAACTTTCCCTCTTCCTCAGGAAGCTAAGGATCCCAAGAAATCAGTGCCTAGGGCTATTGTCCTCGAGTTGGTGTTGGTGGCTGGGATCTACGTGGCTGCAGCACTCGGAGTTCTTTTCCTCATTCCTTACTGGCTTCTAGACACGACTGCCCCCTTGCCATCAGCATTCGCTTACAAAGGATTGGCCTGGGGAAAGCTCTTCGTCACAATTGGGCCTCTAGTTAGTTTTACCAACCTTCAAATGTTGAATTTGTTTTCCACATCTAGACTCATGTATCGTATGGCTAGTGATGGACTGTTCTTTTCTTTTTTTCTAAATGTGAACAAAAAGACTGGAGCTCCAGTGAACAGCACTATTGTTATCGGCATATTATCCGCAGTGATATCGTTGATGCTTGATTTATCTTTTCTTCTTGATCTGACAATTCTTCTTATGCTTATAACTTTTATTTTCTTGGGATCTTTTCTTATTAAGTTAAAGTTGAAAGACAACAAGCACACTAAGATTACAAGGTCAGGAACTATGCCTCACAGAATCAAGCCATCCCTTTCTCATTCAAGAGAGAATAATGTGACAGCTTCAGACCATGAGGCGACTTTAGAATTTGAGAATGGAGTAATAGACAGTCCCTCGGGGACAAATTTGATTGAAATGGGCAATGTTCTGGATACTGTAGCTGTTGTTGAAACAAATGATAATTTGCATGACAGATCAGAACAGGAGGAAAACAGTGATAGTGAAAGCGAAGTTTTATTTACTCAAAGTTCGAGTCCATCTAAAATTACCGTTTCTGAGCATTCATCAGCCGAATCGCTATCTCTGAAGCAGAGTATCTGTAGAAAGTTTTCTTTGTTTGTACCTGGTGTCTTGTCGTTGAATGCAGTGATATTTATGCATTGGGTCGCCTGTATTGGTTTGGCTCTTCAAATTAGATACGGTTGGAGCGATTTGGTCAACCTGTCTGTCATTGCCTTGTCAGCCTTCTCAGTGCTGACCTTCATGCTACTTTTGTTGTCATTTCTATTGTGGACCCAGAAGAGTGAGGATTGCAGTTCTGGTTTTCAGGTATGCGGTACTTTTGTATGGAAGTTGTACAACATTTTTATGTTTTTTGTTGCTGAAAAGCTTGAGAATCCATTTTTAAAAAAAAATTATTGTTATTACTATCAAAAAGTCATTAGGTTAAAGGTTGTGTACAATAATGATGATGAAAATACTGATAATAATGACGATGACTATGCTTGAAATTGAACAAGCACCCAGACGTAGTACATGCTAAAGAAATAAAAACTTACTCAATTTAATAATGAAACAAATTGAGAATAGATAATTTATTAGAAGCTATTAATAGGTGACAAAACACGTAACTAAAACAAAAATGGGGTGAGGAACTCCCAATTGCAGTGCCAGTGCCACAAAGTTTGAGAGGAAACAGTCTATACAACTTTTACGACTTCTTAAAGATGGAGGAGGCACAGTGGCCAAACTGGTATTGGTAGTTGTGCAGCATAGAAATATGAGAGACCGGCTTAGATTCTCAATTTTTTCAGAGGTTTATATAACTGGAGAGTGCATTATCTTGTACAAATATATGAGTTGTTGATCAAAATGTAAAAACTGCCAAGATTTAATCCTAGCCCCCCTCGCTGGCAATCAATGAACCGCATCAGTTGAAAGTGCTATTAACATTAAAACTCTCAATAAACAAACAAGCAATGAGTGAAGGGTATTTGAGTCGTGGAACATGTCAACAATGACCCAAGAAAATAACATCCCGATGATATTGACAGTGAGCTGGTGGGAATGTTATGTTTTTATGTGAATTCATCGCCTTAAGGTCTGTGTCCACTGGTAGGTTTAAGGAATAGAAAAATAGAATGGAAAAGTGTTGGGTGTTTCAATTGGTGCGATTTTGGAATCGCACCAATAGAAACACACAAGCCTTTTCCATTCCGTTTTTCTATTCCTAAAACTACCAGTGGACACACACCTTTAAAGAGCGTCCATGTCAAAAAGACTGATGATTAACTGTGTCTTCCTCAGACTCCACTGATGCCTTTGGTTCCAACGCTGTCAGTCTTGTTCAGTTGCTTGTTGTTTTTTTCATCTGGTAAAGCTGCTGGTTTCTCAGAAATGGCAGTCCTTACAGTCATAGGTGAGTTGATCATAATATGATATTGTCTGTGTTTTGGGTTAAGGAAGTTCTCATTTAGTTGCTTTTTTAAAAGTTTATTGATGATGAATTATAGCCGAGGGAAAAAAATCCCCACTGCAAAGACTTTTCATTTCCCTTTATTGAATACTGCCATAAGCTGGCTTAATTCTTGGCGTGTTTTATTGATTCTTTCATTTATGTCACAAATGGCATCTGTCAGGACACACATTTTACTAAATGAATGTGATTCTGAGAATTCTGAGTTGATAATTTGTAATGACCTCTCCAAGTAATAATATCAATGATGATGATTGATTGATAGAGAGGACAAAAAGAAGTTACCTGTGCTAGAGAATCAACTTCTTTTGTGTGGAAAAGTAATTTTTAGACATGAACTGTTTTCATTTTAAGTTCTATGTTTCTTGTTGTTGTGCACTCAGTTTTAAAAAAAGACTTATTTGAAGGTTGATGAAACAAGAGTTTTCTGGATTTTCTTTCTGTTTTATGATTTTCTAATTCTTATCATAAGCTTGTGTGTAGGGATTTTATTGATAGGAAGGCTCTCAATATTCTGTGTTTTTGGTAAAACAAAAAAAAATGCAATATTTTTCTGATATTCTTTGATTTA
>JAUEKZ010191628.1:0-10299 GCA_031471865.1 Melibe leonina | reverse complement strand
GTTCTGGTACACGAAATAGTCATGGTGGACATATTGTACAAGTTCAGGTACACGAAATAGTCATGGTGGACATATTGTACAAGTTCAGGTACACGAAATAGTCATGGTGGACATATTGTACAAGTTCTGGTATACGAAATAGTCATGGTGGACATATTGTACAAGTTCTGGTACACGAAATAGTCATGGTGGACATATTGTACAAGTTCAGGTACACGAAATAGTCATGGTGGACATATTGTACAAGTTCAGGTACATGACACAAATAGAGATGGTGGACATATCAACACATGTAATTGTTTTACAGTATTTCGTTCACGGTTAGATATGGCTTGTACTCTTGATGTTATTACCAAAGGTCTTTGAAGGATATTACCTCCGAGCACTGATCTACTTATAATGATTAAAGTGGTTTGGTTTCTTTAAAAATTACTTCGTTACTGCGTTCCAGGTTTTGAATTGATAGTTCCCAGATATTTCAAATAAATATGGGATGTACATAAACATTAAAAAATATAGATCAATTAAAAACATGAAAGAAAAGCAACAACACAAAACAAATTGAAGACTCACCTGAACAAGGGCACAAAATATAAACAACGAAATGTACCTCCGATCCATGGCGGGTGATGCAATCTCTTGCAAACTTATTTCTTTGAGTCTGTACAAATTAAATAGTAGCTGCTTCACATTAATACTCCAGGCACAGAGAGGCTGCTCAAAAGCATTACCATCGTCCTCTTTCACAAGTGGAAATATTCCAATCGCTCTATTGAAGACTGCGATTGGATAAAGATGTTGATGTAGATGGTTGTGTTACTCGTAGACCGATGTTGCTTCCAAAGAAGCACATGCATCTCTTGCCATAGCACTGCAAACACAATCCACACAGCTATCACAACTCGATTGTTAATTGGAAAAAGGGGCCCATTGGCGGCTTTGAAGAACCCTGAAAAAATAATTTGACAGATAAAATTAAAAAATATTCTATTATCCCACGGATTATAACATTTTATCCATACAAAATAAAAACGATAAAAAAAGAAACGAATTAAATATCTTTATACTAACTGATCATTTTTATTATGCGTACCACTCTTCAGCCACGACTGATTGTCACTAGCAAGAAAAAAGAAAGAATTTTAATATAGATAACGTGATTCACATAGAAGAGGTGCATTTAAGAGAAAGGGAGAATGTTTTTATCAATGCCTTCAAAGAAATTAATGTTACTGTAAGTGTACGAATCATTACAAATGGAAAGGCTGTTGTGCTACCACTAGCAGCAGTGGTGGTTAAATGCCAATATCGTTTAAAATTGCGGGTTGCAGTTTTTAAGTGCCTCCTCTTCCTCCTCCTTTTCTTACTTCCTCCTCCTCCTCCTCCTCATCCTCCTCCTTCTCATTCTTCTTCATTCTTTTCTTCTTCTCCTGCTTAATCTTGTTCATATTTTTGTTCCTCCATCTCCTCCTCTCCTTCTCTTCCTCCTTCTAAATATCATCATCATCATCATCATCATCATCATCATCATCATATCATCATAACCATCCTTATTTTCATAGATTTTACAATATGTACAAAATCGCTGGGCACACGTTTGACCTTCTTGCCATAACACTAAGTGCAGTATCAGACAGACCAGCACACAATATAACACAAGTGTTAACCCTTTCACAGCGAGGTCTGATTCCAACCCAACTGAAATAAGCCCAATTTTGAAAAAGTACTTTTTCTTATACTAGATAAATCAGATTTTAGTGAACTGACGTGTGCCAAAAGCCTAAATTTAATGCTTTTGGCATATGTCAATTAACTGAAATCTGATTTATCTGGTATAAGAACAGTCAAATCTTGTAGATTTTGGTGTCTTTAGCATTGAAATGGTTATGCTAGGTGTCTCGTGCTGCCGCCAGGCGATGGGTGCTTTCTTTGGCTTTGTCTGGTTTCTGCACTGCGTATTATCTCAAGCTTGACTCATTTCTCTTGATAACACCACCTATCGTTATGGATGGCACACAGCATGATTCATGCTATTAATTATAGCCATGAGTGTGATAACACACGAAGATGTCCAGTCAAGCGGAATATTATAAAAGGTTCTATTTATAGAACACCACATTCTTGACAATTAGAGACTGGTGACACAGAGCCTGTTTAAACTAGAGTCCAGTTTCTACGTGTGTGTAATATGTGATATGGAAACAAAATTTTGCATTGACATCACATGTCACGTGTCAAGCATCACGACGCATCACGTATATATAAATCCCTTTGGTTGGATTTTCATGTATACAATAATTACACTTTACGCAGTGCATAATATACTTTATATACATAGAAGCGGGGCTTAACCCTTTCACAGATAGATAAAATAGATAAAATATGCAAAATCATGAAATAACAGTCATTGTTATACCACATAAATAAGATTTCAGTGGACTGACATATGCCAAAAAACTGGAATTGGGACAGGTAAATCTTGAAGATTTTGATATTTAGTTCGCAGCTCAAGAAATTACCTTAGCATTGAAAGGGTTGACGGGGTTTGGTTTTTGTGGGGATGTTTTTTAGTTCGATTTTATAAGGTAGGGGGTATTTCCCAATTTGTATCCCCAAGGTAAATCCCCATGTATAATGGAAAATATGAGAAATTTCCCCATAGGTTATTATTAATACCCTTTCCTTGGTATACAAAACAAATTATGTACTATATTAGAGAGGGGTTAAAATGTTCATCGCCCACGATAAAGATACGTTTATTTGTCTGTTTGTTATTGTTGTTGTTGGGTTTTTTTCTTGTTGCATCTTTTTAATTCACGTCATTAAAACAAAGACTTCTCTTCCTTTTTATTTTTATTTTCCTCCCCCTCACTCTCTTTACTCCTCCTCTCCCTCTTCACTCCTCCTCCTCCTCCTCCCCCTCTTTACTCCTCTCTTCTTCCGCCTCCACTTCCTCCTCCACCTCCTCTTCTTCTTTCTCCCCCTATTCTTCTTCTTCTTCCCCTGTGAGGAACGGATACCTTTGACACAGCGTTGGTGGTCAAGAAGCTAACGCCTCTCTCATAAACTTAGGGCACCGATCATCGAATGAAGGAGTCGCGGTGGCCTAACTGGTAGCGACGCAGCACAGAACCCGGGGGCTCCTGGTCGATTCTTCGGTTTTTCCTTGGGCAAGGGAATTTACTCCAATTGCCTCACCCCATCCAGGGTGTAAAATGGGAACCAATCCACAATTGGGTTGGGGAAAGTAATCTGCGATATACCAGCGTCCTATCCAGAAGGTGGCAACCATTGCCATTTGTCTGCTTCAAGCTACAAAAACCGGGATAAGCTCCGGGCCCGTGGGCCATAAGGCTCTGAAGGACTTTCTACTACTACTACATTGAACGAAGACTCGAATTCGGTGTGTGCGGACAAAGATCAAACAACTAGTAACAGACATCTATAGAATATTTCGTCGACTTGATTTGTGTCCATTGGCTATTACTTTTATAGATTGTTTTGACATTGGTTGATGTTTCCAAAAGGCTAATTCTGGCACATGTGCATTTTACTTTTATATACGTGGGATTTAATATTATGATCAATCAGCAGGACGATAAGCAGGAGAGAAGTCTATGAAAGGGTGATGTTATGTTATGAAAGTGGCCTTGAGTACAATATTTTGCACAGTGTGAACTGGACGTTTCCTCTATGTTAAATAACAGTAAAGGACAAAGAATGCTAACTAGACACTTTAAAATGTAGTTGACACGTCAACCCCTATTTAGAAACACGATTTGAATATACAAATTCATTTATTTTCAAATTTTTTTTCGGATTTAGAATGTTCGTTAATTGCCTTAATGGAGAAAGATTGAGCTTACACGCCTGACAAATCATAGTGTATTTGACGGGGGTTTGCGGTTTGAGGCGTCTGGTGCTCTGAATCCAGTAAACCTTGTGAACTCTTCATTCGAAGATGTAACAAACGTATTTATTTGTTCATATAATTAGTTAAAGCCAACAGGATCTCCATACAACAAAAACATTTGTCAATGCACAAGCTTGAGTTTATGTTTGTTTGTTGGGTTTTTTTTGTTTTTTTTGTTGTTGTTTTTTTTGTTATTGTTGTTGTCTTTTGTCTGTTAGTTTGTTTCGATGGGTTTCTTTTCTTTTCTGTGTTGCTTTCGTCATCACGGAATGCATTTGTCACTGTGGATGATGTATGGGTTGGCATCGTGGATGTGTTGGCATCGTGTATGTGTTAGTGTTAGCAATGTGAATGTGCTGACATTGCGAATGTGTTGGGATTGTTATTGTGGATATGTTGGCACTAAAGTGTCAAAGCCTTGCTTCTACCAAGAGACAGCCCTGCACATTATATAAACCACGCCATTTATCATTTCATTCGTGCGGGTGCCCCTATGGATCAATCTTATTGCAATGCCCTAAAGATAGGAAAATATAAATTTGAAGAACCTGTACACACACATATATATAATATATATATATATATACAGAATCATATAACTGGGTATTTATCTTACTATAACATCGTCACGCTCCGACGGGTGACGTGAATGTTTAGTCCGGCTGGTTTTTAAATCGCTTTCAAATATTCTTTGATTTCTTTTTAATAGTGAACTTTCTAGGATTTATGGCTCTGTCATCGATCTTCAGGATCTGTGTTCACAAAGTTTAAAGCTCGGTAGCTTCCTTCAAAGCGTGGGGTTAGTGGTATAGCCTTCTGGCTCAAAACCGGGAAGCGTGAGTCCGATTCACTGCCAGTCCTATCATTGTTACTGTTATTGATTTCATTATTATTATTATCATTATTTGTACGACTATTATTGTTTTTATTATATTATGATTTTTGTCACTACTACTATTATTGTTATTATTATATTTATGATTTTTGTTATTACTATCATTATTATTATTATTATTATTATCATATTTATTATTGTTATCAATATTATCATTTACGTTATTATCATTATTATTATCATTATATTTTCGTTTTTTTAACATCATTTTCATTATTATTACTCTTATTATTATAATAATTATTATCATTATTATCGTTGTCATTATTATAAAAACTTTCGCCTTTCCAATGTGCTAAAATCTTGAATAATAGCGAGTGTTAAATGGTTGTTGCGGTACAGCAGGTGTCCACATGGGGAATGCATTAGGTATTATAATTTATAACGATTAAAATACTGTATCTAATCTATGGAATTCATGGGTTGTATAGGGATTACCTAATGTGGACACGGTTTTTAAATAATGAATAACGTTTATATAGCGCGTATCCCCAGGCAACCTGTGCAGTTTTCCAATGCTGCACTGCATTGCACGTAAACTTCAGATAGAGTTTCCAACAACAAAAGACTGTGATTTACATTCATATTGAGGTTCGAGAACGATGCATTATCTTGGTAACAATAGTAGCATATTCTGTTCTACATACCTCTCTCTATATATATATATATATTGGATATATAGCTATCTATCTATCTGTTTATCTGCCTGGGTCAATACATTTGTGTTTTTATCTATCTATGTGTGTATCTAACTCTCTAATTATCCATTTGTGTATTTATTTATCTATCTGTTTATCTGCCTATCTATCTGTCTATCTACCTCTCTAACTATCAATCCATTTGTGTTTTTATCTATCGATGTGTATATATCTACCTCTCTAACTATCCATTTGTGTATTTATTTATCTATCTGTTTATCTGCCTATCTATCTGTCTATCTACCTCTCTAACTATCCATTTGTGTTTTTATCTATCTATGTGTATATCTACCTCTCTAACTATCCATTTGTGTATTTATTTATCTATCTGTTTATCTGCCTATCTATCTGTCTATCTACCTCTCTAACTATCCATTTGTGTTTTTATCTATCTATGTGTATATCTACCTCTCTAACTATCCATTTGTGTACTTATCTATCTATGTGTATATCCACCTGTCGATCGATCTTTTTATTTCTTTACATATATACTTATCAATCCATATATCTGTCTATCCATCTATCTTCAATAAACCTCCAACTCTCTACTCCCCTCTCTCTCTCTCTCTCTCTCTCTCTCTCTCTCTCTCTCTCTCTCTCTATCTCTCTCTCTCTCTGGGTGTCCCTCTATCTCTCTCTCTCTTTCTCTATCCCTCTAACTCTTTCTGCACCTCTCTCTCTATCTCTCTATCTCTGTCCCTCTATCTCTCTCTCTTTCTCTATCTCTCTCTGCACCTCTCTCTCTATCTCTATCTCTAACTCCCTCTCTCTCTCTCTCTCTCTCTCTCTCTCTCTCTCTCTATCTATCTATCTATCTCTCTCCCTATTCAGTTCCAAGACATCCCTCTATGCAAAGAGATTCTCAGGATAGTTTTTGTATACGTTGTTCTAGATAGTGTGATTACCCTCTCACAGCGAGGTCTGATTCTGATCCAACTTAAATATACAAAAATTTCAAAACTGTACCTATTCTTATACCAGATAAATCAGATTTCAGTGAACTGGCATATGTCAGTTCACTGCAATCTGATTTATCTGGTATAAGAACAGGCAAATTTTGACGATTTTTCGTGTCAAAGGCATTGAAAGGGCTGGGGCGGTGAATTGTACCCTAACACAGTAATAGGTATTCATGCGCATAATTGTAATTCAACCGCTAAACTAGTTTGATTCAAACAGGGAAGCAAATTAAAAGAATTTTTTTTTTTTTGATAAAAATCAGTTCAGCCCTACAGTGATATTAATGCTGAAAATAATCATACGATTAGTGAAATGATGATGGTGATAGGGATAATAGTATGATGTTAACGGTAGTGACATATTGAAAGTTTATATAAATGAATGAACAAATACATTACTAAATAATTTCTTTACATTGATCCCCAAAGGGGGACATAAGGGGGGGGGTGTATTCGGGTACATCCCAAAGTTGGAATAATTAATTTGTGGATTAAGCAAATCTGTTTTCAACATACAATTATCTAGCCATGGACTTCCAACAACAACAAAAATTGAGTTATCAAGATGAACAACAGACACAACTCTGTTGGGTTTGTTTTTTTCTTTAAAAGAGTAGGCCTAGGTACCTGAATATACGAATGGGTACAAAACTTCTGAGAGCCATCAACTTTACTTTATCTAGATGATTATTTATTTCTTCACTTTTTGTGATTTGTTGTTTGTCTAATTTTCAAAAGAAATTCGTAAACAATACATATAATAAAATTGATGGATATAATACAGGCCTGTGTGAGGAAAGCAGAATATCTTCTCTTTTTTTTTTATCAAGCTGGAATTTTATATACACATAGGCCTACTAAGCCATACTTACCAAACTTTTGACAGAATCCGTAAAAGAAATAAGATTACTATATATCCTAAGATTACATTCCTTCAGTAAAATAAAATGCACACATGAAACGAAGGAGAAGTGCGTAGCTAACTATGTCAATGTCTATGTCTGGATAGGTAAAAAGGGACCCCTGTGTTGTATAGGGGAGATCTGATTTACGCATGAGTTGCCCGCATCAGGCCCTAATGTTAGCTGCAGTGAATGGGCTGAGAGAGGAGGTGAAACGTAAACACCAGCTCCTCCTATCAAAGCTGGTGTGGTGTTATGATCGTTATGTTTTGGAATTGACTGGATTCCCTCTGAATTAACCCTTTCGATGCTAAGGACGCCAAAATGTTCAAGATTTACCTGTTATGCCAGTTCACTGGCATCTGATTTATCTGGTATAAGGAATCGAAGATTTTAAAGATTTTGTATTTTCAGTTGGGTTAGAATCAGACCTCGCTGTTAGAGGGTTAAATCTTCGTGTACTCGTTTAAAAAAACAACAACTAAAAACCCATTTATTCTTTAAATATCTATCCGAATCCTATGTGTATGTATGTATATATCTATGTATTTGTGTATGCATGGGTGTGAGTGCCTGTCAGTGTATGTTTGTGCTTTGGATTTATTTATATGTATGTGTGTGTGTATATGTAATGTACAATAGTATTCAATGTACAGCGCTTTGAGACCTCGGTGAAAGGCGCTTTATAAATAATCTTATTATTATTATTATTATGGCACTGTGTAAAGGAGATAAAGTAAAACCATCAAAGACAGTACCAAGTAGAAGTCCTTCTAAATGTTCACTTTGGTACAATGTTCAGACAGCACAGTCTTATCTATATTTATTATTTAGTTAGAGGGTGAATGTTAATATTCGTCAAATAATTATGTGAAATGCGTTACCAAACCCCTCAACCCTTTTCACAGCGAGGTCAGATTCTAACCAAACGGAACATGCAAAATCTTTAAAATATAGGTGTTCTTATACCCGATGAATTAGATTTCACCGGTCTGACATATTACACCAAAAGCCTATATTTCAGTATCTTTGTCCAGTCGGTAGTTTGAGAAATACTCTTAGAGTTAAGACGTGTGTGTAAAAGAGGAGATGGAAGGGAAAAGGTAGCAGTAGTTGTAGCAGCAGTAGTAATAGAGTAGTAGCAGAAGCAGTAGTAGTAGTTGTAGTAGTAGTAGTAGTAGTAGTAGCAGCAGCATCAGTATTGTATTAATAGTAGTTGTCGTTAGTAGTTGTAGTAAAGAAGTAGTAATAGAATTAGTGTAGTAGTAATACTAGTAGTAGTAGTAGTGTAGTAATAGAAGTAGTAGTAGTAGCAGTAGGTGTAGTGGTGGTAGTAGGTGTAGTAGCAATAGTCGTAGTAGTAGTGGTAATCGTAGCAGCAGAATGGTGTGGTTATGGTGGTAGTGGTGGTGAAGGAGTGTTGATGGTAGTTCCTGTTTGGTCCTTACTTATATAAGCCTCCACTTTAACCTTTTTAACTATTTATATTCCTACCTCTATTTGATATTTCTATGATAGAAGGAAAAGGGTTTGAGTGTATGAGAGAGAGAGATAGGGGGGGACAGACAGACAGACAGAAGGGGAGAAGGGGAGAGGGGAGAGAGCAAAAATGTAATAAGTAAAAGGGTATCGATCACTTTTCCTTGATGTGAGTGTTGAAGAAAGAGTGTAAAACTGAGAATTCAGAGGTGCCAACCGTTTTTCTCATTGTAAAAAGGAGATTGTATCAGCAATTAAGTTTCTGATCTCATCCATGAAACGTGTGACACCATTAGAATTCCTGTCTAATATCTGAGATAATGATAGTAAGCTATTGCTTACCACGTTCGTAGAGGGGGGCTTGGATTTTACTGATTCATTTATTGAAATATGAATGTGGCCTTTGTGCGACGATTTTTTTAGAAATGAAAGGGTTGCCTCGAGTGACCCAAATTTAACCGACAATGTGGGAGACAAAACCAAAACCAAACAATGACAGCACAAAAAGAAAACGTGTTTGTTTTTGGTGAGGAGATTTAGGGCGTCTCTAACTGCTAAGGTCATATCAGCGCCCAGCGATATATAAGATGATAGGTTGAATAGTTGAAAGAACAGCCAGACTTTGACCCTGCCAATGACGTTTCGTGGAGAGAATTGTTTTTAAGAAGAAAATATCATTTCTCAAAACAAACAAAATGTCAAACAGATGATTGACCTTTGAACATAATTTCCACTCAATATTGCCCCCACCCACACATCATCCAATATAATCCTGGAAGACCGAGAATTTACTACCGCCCTTTGTGCACAAATACAAAAGTACTCAGTCCTTCTAGATCGCAATTGACCTTGTAGTTGGATACCAAATGGAAGATAGGATGATAACATGCCTGTTGACGCAACAGACAGAACAAAGACAGCAGTATTTGAATGCGTTAATAGAATACTGGCAAGAGTGCTGGAAAAGTAAGATTATATGTGAAGCCAACAGAGAAGAAAAAAAGCGTGACCCTGTTCTAAGTCATGTATAACAACTTAAACTTAAAGAATCATTACTATATGGCCCCGTCCTTACCGCGATCGTTCAAGGGGGGGGGGGGTCTTACTGCTTAATTCAATGGATGAGATAAATTATGTAGAGTGGGTCTAGACTAGTCTGTGTGACTATTAATTTTTTTTTAAAAGGGGTTGCTTCCAGTGACCCAAATAACCGACAGTGTGAGACAAAAAAAAATTAGACAAAACAAACATTTACGGCGTTTGAGACCTCGGTGAAATAAACTTATTGTTGTTATCATTATTATTATTATTATTATTATTATTATTATCATTATTATTATTAGTATTAGTAGTATTATCACAGCATATTTTTGTTTTTTGTTTGTTTGTTGAGAGTTTTAGGGCACTTGCAACTGCTATGGTCATATAAGCGCCCAGAGGAAAGTAAAATGAT
>JAUEKZ010191617.1:0-12222 GCA_031471865.1 Melibe leonina | reverse complement strand
TTTGAGAAACCTCTTAAATGAAATGAGATCAGATGTTTCTCTTAGGTCTTGGGGCAAGGAGTTCCAGATTTTAGGACTAGAAAAGGAAAAATTTCTTTCACCGAAAGATCTTAACTTTGTTCTGAGGACTCTAAATTTGGATGTGTCAATAGATGACCTAAGCTGGCGTGGTGGAAATAATGGTATTAGAAGCTCAGACAGATAGGAAGGAGCATTATTATTCAGGCATTTATGGTACATGGTGTAAACTTTATATTTGATTCTTTTGTCAACTGGAAGCCAATGCAGGGCATTTAACATTTCTGATGCAAAATCTCTCTTTTTTTCTTCAGCACTGATCTATCTATCTATCATAATTTTTATCACTATGCAAAGCTCATCCTCTAAAGATAGATTATCAAATGAGTTTTGTTATGACTCCCCTAGAGGCTTCGTGATTCTGACTCTGCTAGTCCTTACACACTAGTAGTCTCTGGACGTGATCAAATCTGACTACATTATCGACACTTACACACTCTCAAATTATATCTATCTTCATGCGGAAGCGGAAGTCGGTGACCGACATAGAGAGAGAGATAGAGAGAAGGAGAGAGAGGGGGGAGATAGGGAGAGAGAGAGAGAGGGGGAGAGAGGGAGAGGGGGAGAGAGAGGGAGAGAGAGGGAGAGAGAGGAAATCTTTTGACACAGTCCACTGAAATCTTAATCTGGTATGATATCATGTTATTTTTTCAAGATTTTGCATTTTTTATGTTAGAATTGGACACCGCAGTGAAAGGTTAAGGCCCCACATTGCCTGACGTTACCCCCACCTGGCTGGACATATACTTTACCCTCACAACGCCTGAGAAGGCCCCACATCGCCACACCTTACGCTTGAATTGAGAAAAATAGAGAAAAGAAGAGAAAAAAATCCAACAATACAGCTTTTACTATTAATCATGAACAATTTATTTTGTACAAGCTTCAAAACAGTGGTGACATGCAGATGGCGTTCGGTATTTTAGTTGTCCAACAGCAAAATTATGTTAACAATATCATCGTGACATTCATATACATAAAACACAAACGGGAACAAGCACACAGACAAAAACACATACAAAAACACACGCAAAAAACTTACATTTCTCCCACAATATCATGGTTTGCTCTTATCTCATACACGTGCATGTGCACCCACCACGCAGACAAATGCACATGCAAACACACACACACACACACACACTCACACTCAAAACAGAGATCACACTTCTTCTACAACATCATGCCCTGTCTTTATCCATCTCTATGTGGACACGCATCACACAGGCCCCGTACGGAAACAGTATTGTCCCTGAAAGTGCGGCAAACACTGTCTGCGTTTGGCCTGTCTGTTCAGTACGTCAGACTCAAGGCCCCGGTAGAGGGATGCCCGCTCCGAATGCCAGTCCACCACTTCCTGCAGCTTGAGACGCAATGCCTGATCACTGGGGTAAGGACTCTCCTGGGGGAAAGAAGTGGAAGGAAACCAACGTCATCTTGCATCATACCTTGGTGTAGGGGATAGGCACAACTCAAAGGCTATTCTACGTTGCCGCAGAAAGGAATAGGATCGAACGGGATAAATTGGTTTGACAAGATGGCTGAAAACTGGAAAGAGTCAACTACCTTCGGGGCAAATCAATTCTATTTTAAGGACACAACGAGTACCACCCCCACCCCCACCCCCGCACACACACAATGATGGAGTAGGGTTCATGCTGTCTGATTCAGCTTTTTCGGTGGAAGCCAGAAAGGTCAAGAGCATTTTAATGCTGAAGTAGGAGAGAGAGAGGGAGGGAGAGAGAGAGAGATATAGATAGATAGAGAGAGAGAGAGAGAGAGAGAGTGTGTGTGTGGGTGTGTATGTGTGTGTGTGTGTGTGTGATCACAACCCATCTGCTATACCATAATGCTTTTTACTTTCCCAATTGTAGTGCATCTCATATTAGTAAATGATTTACAATGTCGTATTGATTTGCATACCGTCTGTCTTAGATGGCGGAGGCATTTCTCCGAAGCGAGTCGTAGGAAGAATTTCTTGGAAATGACCACACACTCCGCCCCATTACTGACCACAGAGAGACTTGGCTGGTCAGGAAACAGCAGGGGGCTCAAGCCCTGGCCATTCAAAGAGAGAAACAAAATACATGTATAACAGAAGGTGAGCAGTGTGTAATCTGTTGTCTGTGAGCTACATAACTAGATAGTGGGTGTGGTGTGTGTCATGTGTCGACTTTTGGTTTGTGCAAAGCGTATTTCTAATAAAATGTTAGGGCACACCAAAGGCAGAACTCTCCAGACAAGTTGACGTACTGTATCAAAGAGATAAACGGGAGGCTCATTCTAATATCCCAACCAGTCACAGTATACTGACACCAAGCACTGTCCCCACAAGGCTGAGCACCTGGCGAGACAGCTGCTAAAATGCCGATTTCAATGTCTTTGATAGGACGAGGCCGGGGTTGGAAACACCAACCAGTTGGCTCCACGGTGGACGCTCTACCTATTTAGCAGGTCTCCAATCGAACTAGGTCATGTTGCCCACTAGGCAAAAGAAACAATAGCAGATACTCAATACTCGAGTTATATTTTTACGGAGAACAACAAGAACCAAGACGTGACATTGGTGCGAGGAAGTGTTTGTGATATGATGACCAAATTAAATTACAGGCCCTTAAACTCGGCAGCCTGACTCTCTATATGAAGACTCTGGGTGTGGGACATGAGTTTTGAAACGTGAATTCTGACGTACAAAGTATTGCCCCTTCTCCAGGACCTGAAGCTCTATGATAGTTGGGTCAAGGTCAGCCTCTGTGAACTTATATTCTTGGCGTCCTCGAAAGTCGAGCTCCTCAGCGATCGTTTTCCGTCCTTCGCCTTCTGTCACACGCCGATGGTATTCTGAAATGGGAAAAGGAGTGTAGGGGAAGGCAGGGGTCGAGAGGAGGGGTGGGAGGTTTTGTAGAGAGTCATTTTCGGCAATGTTTGAAAACCCCACATACCCCCAACACAGTTCCTATTTCCTTCTCCAAAGGATCACAAAGTTATTTTAAAAATGTTCGGGTCTTTTTACCCTATTTTTTTAAATTACATCTGAACAGTTTGCTAGGATAGCTTTTATCTAGGAAAAAAAAATGAATATGGCTTTGAACCATTTTGACTCAACAGTTAAGCGTGCACTTTTAATTCGGTTGGACGTTCATTGCCCGTTAACAGCCTTTTTATCCCATGTAGATCAGAGCTATGGTGACAAGCTAACGTTCTGCCACACAGGCAAACGGATTGCTCACTCGAATATCTCACCTAGTCTTGATACATACACAGGGTATACCCAGTGATAGCACTGTTCCTATAACACCGATTCCTAGCGGTGCAGCTGTGAAATTGCCAATATTGAGGTCTTAATGAACGTCTGGGGTTCCAACTACCCACCTACAGGCTTTGAGACGAACACTCTACCTATTGAGCTACGGAGTCCATCGATTAATATTCACTGCGATGATTCATTCAATGATGTACATAAACACGAAATCCTTTTTTATTGTTTCCTTTTTTCATTACCGAGTTGCATCTTTGACAGTTTTTCACTGACAGTCTCCTCCTCGTCTGAGACAGATCTGGTACCGGAAGTGGCGATGGTGTCGACGGCATCGACGCCCGATAAAGATTGTGTCACATGCTTTGCTGGCATGACCAAGGCATGGGGTTTATGTCTCGGGTTGTCGAGCTTCTCTTCTTCGAGACTTGGTGCCAAATAAACACCCTGGGAGTTGGATAAAATGTGGAAGAAAGGTAACAATGCCTTGTTTTGGGAACTAAATTGGTACTTAAACTATATGGACACAAAACAATTTTACTAATCTGAAACATCTAGATTAATTTCTCATTCTAATATCTTATAGGAAAAAAATAGAGATTTAAAGGGATTAAAGTCTTGATATCTTCAAAAGGTAAAAACCTAATTTACTAAGTTTTTGAAGACCCACTCTTAATGTAATATTTATCTATTTAATACATCGTCATATGACTTACCTTGGACGTTTTACTAATCTTTCTTCTTTTTCTGGTCACCATTTTCTCTTTCCTAAGCCCTGCACCACTACCAGAAATCGATGATAATCTGTCCTCGTCATCAGCATCATTATCTTCATCATTATTTACTCGAGATGGCCTGCTATCATCTGGACTGCCACCATTCTTAATATGACGACCATCCCAACCACTAAAATCCGCAGGATCATTTTCCAGGCAATTGCGTTGTTGCACCACTCTGCTGTGGTTTGCTATGTCGGGCAGGAAGGAAGTCCTGTGGGGGTTTTCCATGTATACGCGACCCGTTTTTCTTCTTCTCTGCCGCGGTTGACGGTGATCCAAGGCGGAACCGCTGATAGGAGGCTGTAGTAACGAGAACGCAGTAGAAGTATGGGATGAAAATGTTACTGAATCGTCGGTGGAATGAACAGACTCCCTCCCCCCACCCCCTCCCCAACAGAAAAAAAAACCACACACACACAGGGCGAAATCTAAAATCAATGGTTATATTTTCTCTAAAAGTGCAAGGTCAAGTTTGATAATTTGAATAACATGATTGATTAGAGGGATGAACATGCCGATGATAATGGTACTGATAATTATGATCATAAGGTTTGTTACAATGGACAATTTATGATCTGGAAGTGATGACGGATAATAATATAATGATAATGATGGCAATATTCATAAGATGATGATTATTAAGATGATGATAACGAGTGCGATAATGACGACTCTACATATTCTAATGAAGTTAATACCTCTGGTCCGTAGTGCAATAGGTATGGCATCTGCATTGGAACCGTTCGGTCACTGGTTCTAACGCAGGCTGCATGATACCTTTAACGTTAAAATCGGCATTTAAGCAGTTGTACCGCCTGGCGCTCTGCGTTATGGGAACATTGCTAAGACCGACGGGTAGGCCCGCTGTCGGTATACTGTGACAAGGTGAGATCATTGAGCTAGTCCTCCGTTATATATGTGTGGTAGCACGTTAACATCTCTGGTTGTATAAAAAAGGCATCAATCAACCAACGTATTTAATTATTAAGTGGAGTACCCTACCCCTGGGTGGTCGTTATGATGGTTCAGGTCGTTAGGAAGGCTGTGTGTCGGGAGGGCAGCCATGTTGCCTCTCGTCACTCTCCGAGCAGGCAGGACAGGGGATTTTTGCAGCAATCTCTGTTTGTGCTCCTTGATAATGCTGTCGTAATCTAGACAACCTAGCCGCTCTACGCTGTTATGGTAGCCTGGTAATGTCTGCTCCTGTGATTAGTGAAGTGGGAAGCAATGATTAAAAATCCACCCATGGTCACCACTTCCCCATTTTTTTCAAATTCCCATGGCTGTTAAAAAAAATCTGCACGGCCTATTATTCTAAAAAGTGCTTTCATTTAGACAAAATTTAAAGAAATTAGTATTTAAGTTCTGTCTTAAATGGCGGACATTCCACCCGACAGCAGCAGCAGCGAAGAACTCCAATCAAAGTTATTGAGGTCAGAACACAAGAAATAGAGATGGGCTAAACAATTCTTATTATAAAGTAATATCTTCTTTCATAAGTCGACATCTTCATTCTAGTAAAACGGGCAATAGCCTGCCTGAAACCTTATTGACCGTAGCTTCAGTGCATGAGATCTGGAATTCCCACCCAAATCATAAATACTGCCATGAATCTTTCTGGATTCGATTTATTTGGATATCACTTTTAACCAAAACATTTCATGTCTTGACATTAGCAGTTTGCTGTATCTGTGTGCTAGGACCACATTGATGATTTCTATTGGTACGGATTGCTTTGGGACGATTGATAACCTGACCTTGACCTTTCCTAAACACGCCTCTTCCTGTTGGTGACACAAACGTGTACCATGCTCTAATGGTCATAATATTTAGCTGCAAAGATGTGAAACTTTTCCCCCTGTTCCATTTGTAAAAAGAAATGAAGCTGGACCATGATGAGATATTAAACATTTCAAAACGGGGCATGATTCTATTTGATTTGAAACATGCACAATCTTCAAACTGTACATGTTCTTATCAATGTGGTACAAAACAAGCAAATCTTGAAGATATTCATGTATAGTTTGTTGTTTGCTTATAAATAAGCTTAGCATTTAAATGACTATGGATTGGAAATCAACTACAAGTACAACAAAAATATCTTACCAGTCTATCCTCCAACTCCATCACATTCCGAAAGTACACGGGGTGCGTGTCCTTGATGCCCGGAAGCGGAAATGTGGGAGACTCCCACGAGTTTTGGCGATCAGGGCCATTGCTCATTATATAATCTGTACTCTCGTTTCGTCCGGAATTCCATTGGGCATGTCTGTAGAATGTGTGGTGTGAAAGGACCCTCTCTTTGTAGGAGTTCCCATTGAACGGTCTTTGTCTTGATGGGAAATCTTTGGACGACACCGAGATGGACATTCATCGTGACGGTCAGTGCTAATATCATTCTTATTGTTATCATTATCATGGACTTTGTTATTACTATTATCATCGTCGTTGTTATCATTTTATCATTAGCAATATTATGATATTATTATCATTATTTCCATAATTAGCATTATTATCATAATTATTTTCTTAAATTATATCGGTATCATTATCTGCGTAATTAATTTTAAAAATAGATAATACATCCAATAATGATAAAAGAACACGTAGTCCTTTTAAAGAAGAAAAGAATGACGCAATCCTTAGTCACACAATTTACTTCAGAGAACATTAATTATTACAATACACCAAGATCCAGTGGGTCTTACAAGCTAGTATTCTTAACCCATTCACAGCGCGGTCTGACTATAACCCTACTGAAATATACTACAGAAACTTGAAAATTTACGTGTTCTTATGCCAGATAACTCAGATTTCTGAATCTGATATATCTGGTATAAGAACAGGCACATCTTGAAGATTCTGGCGTCCTTAGCAGTGAAAGGGTTAAGAATGTCAGACTCAGACTGTAGGACTTCCTCACTGACAGTGGTTTCAACTCCGGCACCATCATACCCAAGACATTAAAATCTGCAATTGACCATGTCCAGTCCCAGACAACCGCTTGCCATTATGGAAACAGTGCCGATACTGGTAGCCTCAGTTTCAGTATGCTGTGACTTGCTATGATATTTGAGTAAGTCCTCCGTTTATGTCAGTGAGGCAGCACGTCAACTAGTGTGCAGAGTTCTGCCTTTGATATCATGCTCTAATGTGTGTTTAAAAGGGCGGTCAAAATGCAACAACCAACCAAATACCTCTATGTTTCTTGGTCGGACGAGTTCCACTCCTATGTGCCTCGACCCTCTTCAACTTTTTGATAACTGACAGGCTGCCCTGGAAGCAAAGAAATGAAAAGAGAAAAGAAAAAGAAGAACGAGAGAGAGAGAGAGAGAGAGAGAGATACGGGGAAGGAGGGATAGAGGTAGGGGGAGACAAGGAAGGGAGAGTTGGGAGAGAAAGAGTGAGTTGGATATGGTAGATTTGAGAATGGTGGAGGAGATGAGAGAGAGAGAGAGAGAGAGAGACAGACAGACAGACAGACAGAGAGATAGATAGATAGATATATAGAGAGAGATAGAGACAGTCAGAGAGATAGCGAGGGTGGGGGGGGGGGGGTATTGTGTAGGAAGTCAATCAGTTTGAATGTATTTCTTCTCATTTTTTGTCTATTGATGGAACAAAATTCCAAGCAACCTGCCTACTACTGAAAGATGATTTACTCCTGAAAACGTATTCTCAAGTTTTAAAATTGATAATAACAATAGCACCATGGTCACATGAACGCTCGCCCTATTCTGTGTGACATTATTGGTACTGTTTGTAAGAAATGCAGTGGGTATCTTCCTCTTTCATTCGAGTCATACTATCCTGTGTGAGTGATGGCAGTTCTGTAAGGTCGCATTTATAATTATAGTTACTGCAATTGATTAATCATTATTGTTTTTATGCTGTTGTTGTGGTAAACAGTCTACCCTTTCTATTCTCAAGTAGGCCTCCATACATTATCATCGTATTGATTTAGAAGGATGATATAATGATGAATTGATAGAATTATAAATAATCAATACTACCTTGAGCACGATATAAACCCAGTCTGAATTGTTGCTGTCTCGAACCACCACTTGATTACGACTGAAAGATCAAAAGAGAGAATATGAGACCACAAAAAAACCAAATAAAAACTAAATAAAAAACAAAAATAACCGTAAACACAATGCCCTGTCTACTATTCAATTAAATGCATAATTGTCTATTTTCATGAAATTGTAGAGACATTGTAACATGGTGAGCTTTGGTGAAAGAGACAACAACACAAAAAAACGTTTTTAATATCAGAAAGAGATAGATAGACAGGTGAAACCGGCCCAAATACATTTCTGTTTTCGCTATAGAATATATCGATTTTAATTTATATTATCACAAGATGATCATCATTCATATTGTTGCTTTTTAACTCAAAGTTTAAAACGAACGCTTCCATTCCTTAGATCTTTCTCAATTTGTTTTTTTATTACATCCTACTTTTTTCTCTCTATTCTCTGAATATGATTCTTTTTCCACCTCTCTCTCTAGATCTCCTTCTCTCCCCCTCTCTATACATCTCATTGAACGTTTTCCTTCTCTCTCTTTCTCTCTATCTTCTCTTACTCCCTATCTCTCTCACTCTCACTCTGTCTAGTCTCTTCTCTCTCTTTCTCTCTTAATCTCTCACTATCATGTTAATTCTCACTCGCTCTCTTTCCCTCGCTTCATCATTTTTAAAAATGTCTCTCTCTTTCTGTCTCTCTGTCACTCACTTTGGCTCTCTCTCTCTCTATGTATATATCTCTCATATCTCGTTAAGTTTAAAAAAAGTTCACCAAAGGCTATTTTCAATTGAAAATTGAGAAAGGAATAAAAGTTATACTTACTCAAAGTAGTAGACAGAGCAATTTTCAGAATTGCCCTTTAGTTCCTGAACGGGCCAATGTTGGAGAAAGCGTACGCTCCTGGAAAGAAAACCAATGACGTCAGAGGACTGGGTCATGTTGGCCCATAGGGCAATTTGAACAATTCTGGATGGTTTCTTGTTGGCGCGATAAACAATGAACAGTCCAAAGAATTGGCTTTTAGCAATCAATAACTCGAATGAATTGATGTCTTTAATTCACAGCAAATGCCATATTGACTGGTAGGCGAATTTAAAAAAAATGTTATTGAGCCTTGAGAATCCACAGAAACTGACATATTTAAATGTTGTGAATGATAATTGGGATCTATAGTTTCAAACAAAATATGTCACAAATACAGCCCTTCCCACCTGCGATGGAAAGCAAGGAATCGAACCAACAGTCATAGTAATATGGTATTGATCTATAACACTAGTCCACGTACACTGCAACGGTCCATTTACTAATAGCAGCACCCGTGTCGCAAACATATCATTTATCATCTGCGCTGTTTAAAATGCATATTAAATTTCATGCTACCGGCTCTGCTTCTGAATCGGTAGATCACCTGGCTCGGAAACCGTAGATCGACGATTCGAACTCCGGCCTGGTCACGGGAACAGTGCTAAGACTAATATTTGCCCGGTGTCAGTATACTGCGAGTGGGTAATACGAGTAGGTAACATGTTCGAAATAACCCTCCATTAATTTCTGTGTGGCAGCGCATCAACCTTCGTTTCATCTACAGTGTGGTAAAAAGAGCGTTAACCCTTTCCCTGCTAAGGCCACCAAAATCCTCAAAACTTGCCTGTTCTTATACCAGATTAATCAAATTTCAGTGAACAGACATATGCCAAAAGCCTGATTATTAGGCTTTTGGCATATGTCTGTTTATTGAAATCTGTTTTATCTGGTATAAGAGCACGTACGTTTTTAAGATTTTGCTTATAATTCAGTTGTGTTGGGAATCAGACCTCGCAGTGAAAGGGTTAAACATGCAAGGATGAACCAATTCACCCACCGTAACGACATTCAATTTTATAAGCAAGAAACGCCAAGCAACTCGTTGATTAAAATTTTCACACATGAAATGTACAGCGTAGATCGATATAACAACAAGGGTTCTATTTATCTGCCTGTCCATAAATGACAATTCCGATGACACGTTTGAGAACTCCGAACAAAAAGAAATTAGGATTGTCTTTTCGTTCCACCACATTGTACTAAAGGAAGCGTTTAAACACAGGGTTATATTTCATTGTCCTAGCATTCGTACGGCCGATCAGGATTTGGGAAAAGGTCGGAGCGGCGGGTAACCTCAGCTTGTTCTTGGAATGCACCAGAGCAAGCATTGATTTTATCACGAGTGACACCGCTGAATGGGCATTGGACTCCTTTTATTGTACGTACAGACGTATCCTGGAGTACGATAGGCTTCAACTATCAGAGGTCGGGGTGGGGGGGGGGGGGGGTGTAAGGGCTGAAGGGGCTGCTGTGAGGGTTTGATGGATTATACAAATCTAAGCATACGACTGAAAGGTCTTTGGTAGCGTGAGACAAGAGGTAGTCTTTTTTATCCCAATATTCACAGAGTCTATTTGTGTGGCAAGAGCTTCGTTAAGAGCTCTCCATCTTTGATAAGACCTGCATGTGTTTCAAAGAGCGCAGGCAACCAACCAACCATAATGACAAAATATTATCGTACCAAAGCACTTGTAATGATGTCCCTTGATAAGTTTGATTGTTGTATTCAATTAATGAGCCTAATTCCGTGTACGGTTTTTCATTCTCACTTATATTTATTTTCATTTGATATAGAAGGCTTAACATTATCGTTCTACTTATTTATATTCGCTTTTAAAAATCTAGTACACAGTGCACAGAATATCGACTTGAAATACTTAATAAAAGATGGTTTTCTTACACTCTTACACAATAATAGTATAATAAATACAATTCTTCCTCAAACGGTTTGCATTGATACGATTAGATAAGAACATACTGGTATCAGAAACATGTCACAAGTCACATCAGAAGATTGTTTCTACGGGAATCGAAAATTAGAAAACAAATTGTCAACACTCAATTCATTCCACTGATTAATTTCTATAATGGCTAATACTATCATTACGTTACGCCTGTCTCCCCTAATAGACGTTAACTCATGGAATGATTTTGTTTCTTAACTGCAAACACACGACTGAATTAGTTCATTGGGCGCTTATATGACCATAGCAGTTGCAAGTGCCAAAAAACTCTCAATAAACAAACAAACAATTAGTTCATACCGTGACAGGGGAAACCTGAAAACCACACACGACCGGCGGCAACCCCTAATAACTTTTAAACACCCCCTCTCTCTATCTTTATATATATATATATATATCTGTCTCTCTCTCTGTCTATCTCTATCTTTATATATATATATATATATATATCTGTCTCTCTCTGTGTCTCTCTCTATGTCTCTCACTCTCTGTCTCTATCTCTCTCTCTCTGTCTCTCTCTGTTTCTCTCTTTCTCTCTCTCTGTCTATCCCTGTGTGTCTCTCTCTTTTTCTCTCTCTCTGTCTCTCACTCTCTGTCTCTATCTCTGTCTCTCTCTGTCTCTCTCTGTCTCCATCTCTCTGTCTCTCTGTGTCTCTCTCTGTCTCTCTGTATGTCTCTCTATCTCTCTGTGTCTTTCTCTCGGTGTCTCTCTCTCTGTCTATCTCTCTCTGCCTGTCTGTATATATATATATATATATGTCTCACATATCTATCTCTTTCTTGTGTGTCTATACATATCTCTCTCTCTCTCTTTCTATCTCTCTCTCTCTCTATATATATATATATAGACAGAGAGAGAGACAGATATATATATATCTGTCTCTCTCTGTGTCTATCTCTTTCTCTCTCACTCGCTCCTCCCACTCTCCCTCCCTCCCCCTCCCTATCCGCCTCTTTCAATCCCTCTATCTCTCCCTCTTCCCCCCCCTCTCTATCTCAGCTTTGTCACTTTGTAAAGCATGAAATGTATGCCATCAACAATCGTTCTCCAAAAAAAACATGCCGATCTAGAACAGCTCTACGATTTCACTCCTTGTCCGCCTGAATCTTTTGATATCTACCAGAACATCATCTCTCCTCAATTAATGACATTTTACCCTGCGGATTCCCCAGTAGGGCTTGTCTTACTGCATTTGATGAAGGACGCCTTGATATGTCCAATCCTTTTCCATACCCTTTCACGTCCAGGT
>JAUEKZ010191573.1:0-12227 GCA_031471865.1 Melibe leonina | reverse complement strand
TAAGGCACACAGAAAGTTTCAAGTCTATTGGCGCTGTGGCTACGGCGCTAGAGCGCGTACAAAAAATTTCCTATCTTTTTTAAATATAGATTAACCGTTACCACACAATGACTCAACTTTCTAAAATTTAATGGTTAAATTGCTTAACCACTGCTATATCGAAAGCATATAAAATATGATATCTCTGTTCTCTGTCAAGCTCTCTTCAATTAGGAATACAACGTTATTTCAAACTCTAAAATAAAACTAACTTCTCTTCCTCAACCTCCCCCACAACCGCCTCCTTCTTGGTATTCTCTTCCTCAATACGTTTGCTCTTCCTGCTCTTCTTCTTCGTCTTTCTCTTCCTCCCCTTCTTCGTCATCCTCTTCCTCCTACTCTTCTCTTCATTCCTCCTGTTCATTGTGTTCTTTACATTCCTCTTCTTTGTCCTTCTCCTCCTAATATTCTTTTCTTTCTGATTCATCCTCTTGCTCATTTATTTCATTCCTCTACCTCCATTCTGTTCCAGTCGTAACTAAAACCACTACCAACACCATTATTATACTACTCCTACTTTTTCTTCTTCTACTACAACTACTACTACTACTACTAAACTACTACTACTACTACGGTACTACTACTACGTACTACTACTACTACTAAACTACTACTAATACTACTACTAAACTACTACTACTACTACTACTACTACAACTATTGCCGCTGATACTTCTTTTACTTCCACTAAAACAACAAACAATAACAACAACAACAATATAATATCAACAGTAAAAGCGCTCAAATATTTTTTTCTACTTCTGAAAAAATAAAACCGTCAGAAAAACAAATCAACAAATAAAACTTTGCTCTATTCAGTCCGAGATAATGCTCACACTACCCCCATACTATTAATAACCATATCATTTTACTCAACACCTCACAGCTTTCAGCCTCACCAAAATAATACGTGTCTCTGATTGGCCCCCGCCTTACCCCCATTAGGCTCACTGCGCGCGCTCAAACCTCATTGGTCGTTCTCGGCGTTAAGTATTTTAACGCGATTTTTAAGGTGCGCGTTTGCCGTGGAGGGTTTGCCGACAAACTTCCCATTCAGTGTAGTTTGCACGTGTGGAGTGAAACATACTCACCTCATACCTTGGGAGCGGTAGACGTCTATTTTCCGACGTTTTACACCCTAGTTGGGTTTTAATTAATTGTACTATCCCCCATTTGTTTTCTCGAGTAAGTGCGAGGAGAGTAGCCTTTGACAGAAGCCATGTCTGAACAGAGACCAGATCTCCCGGAGGGCTATTTGGGGTCTCAGCCGAAGTTTGCCGAGCTTGGCATGCAATGCTTGAGCCATCAAAACCCGGAGTTTTCCATTCCAGAAAACGAGGTGGAGGTGAAGTTTAAATGCCCCAAACCCATCAAGGTAAGACATTTGCCAGTCATTGACATAAATTCATCCTTTAACCTCTTCTTGTGAATGGCCATCAGATCCAACACTTATAAGACATCATGATTATAATATGGCTTGTTGACGGTTTTTTCTTCTTCTAAGTTTTCACAACGTTTAATCAGTGCTACATGTCGTGTCTCACGACACAAAAGGAACTTTGGGTAGAAAGTTTGCTTTCATTGCCTGTCTGAATTGAAATAGGTTAAGTATTTTTTCAACTGATTAGTTCTGACCCTTCATGCGATTATGCTTTTCGTGTTTGATTTACGAATAATGTAGCAGAGTAGAGTATTTGATTTATAACTTTGTACTCGTCTTTTCTTTATTATTTTTTTCTTTGGGTAATCAACAATTTAATAATTTCTCCTCGCGCACCCCTCTTGCTCGCCATTGATAATAGATACTCACTGCAGTTTGTATCAGCGAGGTCACTGACACAATAAGGAGCGATAAAGAAATCAAACCACCGTCCTTCAGGTAATGAGTCCGACCCTTAGATTGCTCCTCCGCGCTGCTCGCTCATGACGCTATAGACTGTATGTGTTTGACATCATTATGACAACCTACCACAACCAATCTACTTAGTAGTGTTTACCTTTTCCTCCCTCCCAATAACACCATAACACAATTGTCTTAGTTATGTTTCGTCATTGTTGTGAGTTATTTTAGTGACTAGGGTCTCGTCTAAATAATAATGGTAATAATGATGATAATGATAATGATAATAATAATAATAATAAAATAATTACAACAACCATAATAATCACAATGATGATACTAGTAACACAAAATTCATCTTAAGCGATTTACTCCGTTTACAAAGCGCTAACATACAATTTCTAAAACAAAAACAAAGCAAACAAAAAAAAACACACAAACAAAAAACCAAAGGAAAAAAACAAAGAAATAATAATTCCGATTATAGGTTACACTAGATAAGCACTATCAAGTTCAAGCAAGATTGCTCTGGAAATAATCTATCAATTTCTAAGGAAAAGGGGGTTGTTGTTTTTTTGGGGGGTGGGGGGTTTGTTGGGTTTTGTGTGTGTGTGTGTGTGCGCGCGCGCGCGTGTGTGTGTGTGTGTGTGTGTTTGTGTGTTTGTTTGGCTAAGGGGGGGGGGGGGGTGAGTTATTTGTCATTTGTTTTGAAATTACCAAAGAGTAAAAAAAAGAAGAAAAACCAGGTTTGGGTTATGCGTTTCGTCAAGAAACACTGTAAGTACACGACGGACATAAAACCACGGGCAGGGATAGGGACGACCGAAGAGTGAGTTGCTTCGTGTTTATGTAGCTAAACTGGAACCTGTTATCAGACAGGGGCTTCTCTGGTTTCTAATGGGTGCACCGCATATCAACACCTTTCCATCATCTTCACACGCCGACGGTGGTTTTGAATTCACAACCAGAGTTCTCTCAGATCTAAAAGCAACCGGTGCCCGGTGAATGGGATAAGGAAGGAATAAGTGATTGGTCAAGCTCATTCGGTTCAGTGCCTGACCATCTGGAAAAGAAAAAGCACAGTTCTTCAAACAGTTTCAAAGACATCTAGGTATCTGGAAACCGAAGAAATCATTCACGTGAGGGGTGAGGCGTTATCACAAAGGCGTCATTTGTATATTAGCGTCCGTGCTATAATTAGAAATGATAAAACGTTTAAATTGATAATGAAAGTAACCTGGTGTCCATTGTTGCCTGTTTTAGAGCTAATCATCGTGTCTATAATTATTCCATCCAACTCAATAATGAATTATGTTTTACCTTTATGTTTATTTTATTAAAAATGATATCATCATACTGATAGCCTTTCCCTCTAATAAATAGTTCAACATTGACTCGATCATAGGTCACACAACTTTTGTTTGTCTCGAAAGAGAGTGTTTCAGGCTGCCAGGGGTTCAAAGTTAAAATCCAGTTCGAAAATCAAAGTATGAAACAGGCAATGAACATTTGTGGTAATGGAAAGCGGATGAAGTCGAGGCTCCTCTCTAAACTGAGACTCCGTTCTCACTTATTGCGGTTCACCAACACACTCACTACAGATAGTTTATGTACACAATCTGTGTTGCAGTCTTGAAGTTGCTGAAATCGGGGTCCTGTTCGGACGGGAAGACGGCCTGTTATTCATTGCCTTGGTTTGAAGCCCCTGAGCGAAACATTCGACTATCCCTGTTCATATTTTCAAACTATAATAAATTTTAATTAGGAATGTTCCTATTTACCTCTGAGTAATTGGTTACAAAATAGCCGTTGCTCTTAAGGAGTAAATCAAAATTGGTTACAAGGGAATATAGAGATATGATATAATGTAGAAGATATAAAAATCGCTCCAGCCCTCCGTTACACAATGTGCAAATTTCATTTCGTTTACCTGTTGAACGACTTCCTTCAGACAAGACTACTTTATGTTTAGCTGTTCCTTCTTCACCTTTGGCTTTAACAATGCATAGAAAAATTATGACTAAGCTTCGTTGGAATTCGTAATAAACAAAACCATTCTGGTTGGTTGGTTATAACTTTCTTATCGTCTTTTTGAACACAGCTTGGATCACCACATCAAATGCGGGGCTATATATCATCTAGACAATTGAATATGTTTTTACTAGACTCGAATATCTCACCCAGTCGCAATCTATTAACACCCTACCAACCGGTCTTTGATTTGTTTCCAATTTGTCAAGCGCCTGGCCGGACAGCTGCCAAAATGCCGTCTTGGCCGGGTTTCGAACCACTGAGCTACAGGTTCCGAGGCGGCGCTTTACATGTTGAGCTACATATCCAGTTTTAAAAAAGAAATATTATGAACCTGCTTTTGATTGTTCTACCATTTTACTTTCAAGTCAGGCAGCCTTACTATGCTGGAGAGCTGCATAACATAGCTGTGCAACATATCCCAAATGTTCTAAGTAGAGGAAAAACCGATGGTTAAATTGAATCACAACGTAAATTCATTTCCTTTGATTTGAAAAATATCATATCATCTTGGATTTTGGTTCATGTAATTCGCTGTCTTTCATTTAAAAGTTACCTTAGCGGGGTTTTGTTTCGAAAAATGAATAAAAAATGTAAAAACAACGTTGTTTATGTATATCTGCATTGCTAAAAGCTGAGAGAATCACAAGATGAGAGAATGTGCATGAAAAGTCATCGATTGATATATGGTAACACTGGGTCGAAAGTCACTTAGTGGTGTAACAGGTTGATCAAAGGAAACGTGTAAAGTGCAATACCGTAGATCAATCAGAAGGAAGTTCCTGTGACATCGGGCAGATATGCTATGTTGGTGGACGTTTGAGAAGTAGTAGTAGTAGTAGTAGTAGTAGTAGTAGTTGGAGGAGGAAGAGGGGAAGGAGAAGTGGAGAAAGCTTGTTTACGTATTTAGTCTTCACTGTAAACAAACACGCTGCCGATGACGACACCTAGAGATCCCTGGAGTCAAAATAGTCAAGTGGAAAACATCCTTAGGGGTTCATGAAACGGTACATTTATGGCAAACCGCGTAACAAGAATTGTAAACCATATGAAATCATCAAACTATAGAAGAATAGGCAGTAGTGGTAGAAAGTAGGAAAATGTTCAGAACAGAGTTCTAACCCGCTACCTGCCATGGCAACCATGGTAAGATCGCCAGCACAGGACTTAACTACTAGACTCTACCCTCAGAGTACCTATGTAGTAGCCGATATAACCAAGTGGATAGATAGGTGTGTCTTGTGCTGGCGGCCAGGCTTAAATTCATCCTGTGGTCGTTTTTCCACTTTTCAATTTGTGTGCTTTTTATTTGGTTTTTTTTTAAACGTATTTGCACTGTCTATAACTCTATATCTGGCTTGTTTCCAAAAGTTTTCTAGTTAATTTCTGTTTCTATGGTACACGGTAGATTTTTGTTCACCAATACCTAAACCCGCATTTTGCATCGTTTACATTTTGGTGTTGAAGCCATCCTGGTTCAACGAAAATGTCAAGAAGGAATAAATGTAGATTAATAGAGAGATAAGAGAGAGTGAGAGAGAGAGAGAGAGAGAGAGAGAGAGAGAGAGAGAGAGAGAGAGAGAAGATAGAAATATTTCATTTTCTCCTGCAACTCGCCAAACAAAACATATTGCTATTTTTGAACATCACAGAAATAATTTTCAAACGAAGACAGAAAAGAAAAAAATGCCCAGCCAGTCTTGCCATGTAAATCTACGTTGGAACGTGAAAGAAATATGTCTTCCTTCAAATCATGTAGTATTTGCTCCTGGTTGATTTAAGCAGTTTTGCAAGTTTTAACAGATTAAATTAGAGAGAGAACAATATGTTTCTTTCATTAGACTGATTGTAAAGAATACAAACATACCCATGCCAAATAGCAATGAATCATAAATGTTAAGAAATTTCTCCGAATTTGTAAGAGAAGGCTAAAATACCGATTGGACAGGGAAAATAGTCCAAAGAAATTTAATCAAGATTGAGCATAGAAAACATGGAGAAAAGCCAACTACGAATAAGACAGGTTATGGTGTGACATTCCAGGAAAGAAAAGGCAGATGTTTGAAGGTTTGCAAAATTATCTCGAGAAAAGAAAGAGAGAGTGAGAGAGAGAGACACAGAGAGAGAGAGAGAGAGAGAGAGACAGAGAGAGAGAGAGAGACACACACACACACACACACACAGAGAGAGAGAGAGAGAGAGAGAGAGAGAGAGAGAGAGAGAGAGCTAAGTGCGCATCGGTGTTATGAAAAAACGGACTTAATGTATCTATTGTAAACTTGTCCACCAAGTGAAGCTTCTTGCAAAAAGCGATGCAGACTATGACATATATTATTTTAGCATCTTATAACTGTACGTGAGGTCATTGTTATTATCATCGTCATTGTTGTTATCAAAAGTAGATTATAAAAACATACGTATAGAATACGTCCCGATTGTTATTTGAACCCCTGCCCGGACACATGTACCTACGACTAGTTGGCCCGCTGTCGGTATACTGTCACTGGGTGGGATATTCGATTAGGACCTCCATTTATTGCTGTGTACCAGCACGTCAACTAGACTAGATTTCTACCTTTGGTTAATAATAAATTACGTTGAAAAAGGTGTTCAACAGGCAACGACCATCCAACCAAGTTTCTTCTATATATGTGTGTAAAACGCTTTATGGATTTAAAACCCAATTCTAATTAATGTCATATAATATATATATATATATATATATAATATATATATATATATTATACCCAGGTCTTATCTATTACGACACTGTTCAAAATATTTAGTTAAAAGATAACAACAAATCAATTTTTCCTGTTCTCCAGGTGACAACAAACCTCCTTTCCTGTCGAACGGAGAAAGAACATTCTGACTTGGTCTTCACTCAAAACAAAGATGGCGAACTTAGTTTCGTGCTCGTCTTCCCGGAATTCGGATTCTACAAGTTCCAGATCTTTGCACTGGAAGCCTCCGACGAGAGCAAATCGCTGCCCAACGCCTACAACTACCTGATCGAGGTCAAGAAGGCTGTCAAGGCCGTGTACCCATTCCCCAAGCAGTACGCTCAGTGGAAAGACGGCTGCTACCTCTACTCCCCGATGGTGCTTAACTCCTCTTCCCGTCTCGGTAACGTGGAGTTTAAAGCCTACGTACCCAATGCTAACGCGGTGGCCGTGGTGGCAGACGGGGAATGGGTCCATCTAGAGAAGAAGGGAGGAGACTGGCACGGGGTTGCCGCCCTCGACAAACACCGGGGCAAAAATGTCAAGGTCACAGTTAACGCAAATTTTGGAACTGATGAGACCAAATATTCCACCCTCTTGGAATATGTGGTCTAAGCAGGAAAAGAAATAGGAATAATATATTATCGTTTAAATAATCAATCTTTATCAATCTTAGTTTTTAAAAAAGAAAAAGAAAAAAAATACTCCTTAAACTATTTTTTACTGTTTTCCTGTAAAATAAAACAAACGAACTTACCTATGTCATCGAACTGTTTCCCAGGCCCAAGTGCTCAAAACCAACGGGACATTTCATTTGACTGGTGCAAGCATTTTTGTGACGTTGTTTGATCTCTCTCGCATTTCGTGGACACGTCTTGACTTACTAATTCTGTTAATATACTCGTGCATTCAGTTCGTCAACATTTCACTTTATCAACTTTTGTTTCTCTAATTCATCGTCAATGTAATATTCTTAATTAAGGGTTCAATTTCTGCTTTGAAATGCACCCAACCTGTATATGGTTTATTAGCTCTCTAGCGTTTTTTGTACTTTTTACAACTTTTTAAATTCGTATTTTTACAAGCAATACTTAACTCTATGACACATTGCTTTTGGTACTCGTACTATTACCAATATTAAAATTCAGTGCCTTTGATATCTAGAGAAAAATATGTTTGAAATTCTTCATTAAGTACTTTTGTGACTTAAAGAATGAGTCTGTGGCATTATGAGTGCCACCATGTATCCTAGCTGAATTTCTACTATGTGGTTGATTACGACAATGCATGTTTACTTTCAACAAGGACAATAGTAAAGTTTGGGGCAGACATTTCAATACATTAAGAAAAAAGCAAGATGAGAGATGTCAGGCAATGCCGATAAAAAACAACAAAGCTGATTGTTGGGAAGATGAAACGTGACGAGCGGTGGATTCGAACCTGAGACCTACCACGGCACACATCAACATACCACCACTATATTTATCTCTCCAATCGTCAGTCCATTGTCCCACCGTAGCGTGTAAGAAGCAAAGCCAAATGAAGAAGAAACTTGTATCGGAGGTTTGAAAGTTATCGGCGGTTGACTATGGTATCGGATTATTAAGTGGATAGACACATTTCTTTGTGCTAATGGCCAGCAATGGCTGCCTTTGCAGGTCTCGCCATTCCAATCTCCCTGCGGCCATCTTTTCAATGTTTTGTTCTTCTCTTCCTTTTGGCATTATTTCTTGTCATCACCAGCTGTCTACCATTCACCATCTTGTCCCATAGTATCAATTCAAAATGCCGGCGCTATATTTGACGATAATCGTATTCATAGAACACCCAATGCTAATAAAATTATAAGGACCAAGGTTATCTGTGAATTCTTTTCAAAAGTGGAGTGGGCACGGGATAAAATGGGATGAATATTTATCAAGATCAGATGTGATGCCGATATGGGACTCGTAATAGATCAAGCTCGGTTATCTGCTGGCCAGGCGGCTCTCTGGCTGCTCCAACCAAAAGGTTGGAGGTTCGAATCCCGGCCGTGTAATGCATAAAACGTTAAAACCGGCATTCCAGCAGCTGTCCAGCCTGGCCCTTGGCATTACGACAATAATGCTAAAACTAGTTTGTTCGGTGTTGGTTAACTGTGACAGGGTGATATATTCGAGACAGCCTATGTGTAGCACATTGCATTGACGAGCCTAGAGAGCCCCGCTTTCGATATGACCTAAATGATAAGTTAAAAAGGACGTTAGATGGGCGAAATAAACCAAATAATCAACCAACCAAATGTGGCTGCAGGAGGATCCCAATGCCCGCTGGAGACTAATATGATATTTTCATTTAACTCTCCTCGGCAATGTGTTTTAACGGCACACACCACCATTGCAGAATACAAAATGTTCTAACCCTTTCAAACCTAAGATTATTCCCATTCAAGCTACTTTCTACTTTCTAGACGTCAGAATATTCAGGATATATCTGGTATAAGAGCATCTCAATATTGAAATGTTTGTATCTATTTCAGCTATGTTAGAATAAGTCATGCTATTTTAAGGATCTGTTTGCAGCCAGAAGTCAATCAGATCTTCACTCAAGACCAACTCCTACCTCCCCCCCCCCCCCCCCCCACCAACCAAATAAAAAAGTATAAAATCCAACAAACCAACATAGCCAACATCTCTAGGGGAGATACCTGGCTCTCTGTCAAGTAAGACGTTAAGGATTATCTCCCCTCTATTTACACTTCATTTGTGGCAAGCAAAAACCTTTTGTACAATTTTAGCCAAACTATTTTGATGTGATACCAAAAATAAATACTTTTCATTACAAGCACAAACAGCTATTGGAGGAATTGCATTATCATAACACGACTAGCACATTCTAGTATCCACTTATCTGATACATAATTCAAAAGTATTTGAAAGATAGCAAAGAGTACATTGTAACTCTAGTGAATGAATTATGTTCGTCATAATTTACCTTCGTAAATTGAACAATATTTATTGTGCAGCCTATACATTCAATCATGTTTATGGCTCTGAATGCTGTATGCATTGTTCCACTAGCTAGAGGTATTTGTCTAATTAAAGATTTATTCTCTATGACGTAGAATGGGGAAGTATATCTAATCAAAGAAAACAATTTGACTCGTGTTATTCAATGCCAAATGAACTAAATAGTTCACCTCTTCCCACAAATCTTTAGTTAAAAATATACACACATGTATATGCAGACCCAAACACTCATGCACGCACACACACACACACTCACACACACTGACACAGACACACGCACACACAGACACACGCACACACATACACACACTGACACAGACACACGCACACACAGACACACGCACACACATACACACACATACACAAACTCGAGAGTGCAGGAAAGCATAAATATATTTTTTTATCGTTGCCTTGACTAAAATTGGTTTGTCTCCATGCAGTCATTTCAAGAAAAGTTTCTTTTAATGTGTATCTGCTGGCGGCCAAACAGACATTCTTTAATGTACTTTTGTACGAATACTTTTTTTTCCACTGCTGCACAAGGAAGACTCAACACAGCCATTGCCATCGTTCACTGCAACATTCATTACACACAAAATCGCGGTCCCATTTGGCAATCGCTGACAAAACATTATGTATTCGACCTCAGCGATTTTATATTCCTGGAATTCTGCCAGCATTGTCCGCAGAATTTCGTTGAAAACGGTCATTTTTAGGAACGCACAGTATTTTCTTTTTTTCTTTTTTTATGGGGCGGGGGGGGGGGTGCATAATCAGGGTACAATGCTCTAGAAACGTGTACAGCCGACATATAAATAGCAAAATGAATAGCTGATTTACTTGCCGTTCATAACATAGCTCGAGTTAATGCCTAATCTTTTCTCACACAGGTAAGCATGCTGCTCCCAAGCCAAATGTTGATTTAGAACATTCGTTCTCAAGCTTCTCAACAAGCGTCTATTATTCTAGAAATAACCATTTAAGAAGTGGCTGCAAATTAGAGTTAGTCAAGCTTAATCAGGGTTAAATTAATATCCTCAAAATAAGATTTAGTGGATTTTGGTCGGTCACAAACACTTTGATCTCTTCAAACGCACGTTGCAAGTCATTAGTCAAAGAGTAAACATGTGAACCGGGAGTTTTAATCCAGCATCATACTTACCTACTTACGACGTTGAAATCAAATATTTAGTAGCAGCTGTCCGCTCAGCTCTCGGCGCATCATGGCAACAGTGCTAGAATAGTTAGTCGTGTGTCAGCATACTGTGACTTGGTGAGGTATTCGTGTTAGTCCTCCTATCATCTTTGTTAGGCAACCCGTCAATTTGTCTTACATTACTTAAAAAAGCGTGTTAAAAATTGAAAAAAAAAGGCGATAAAAACATCAATGCTACAATTTTTAAAAGGCTTTTAAAATACAACAAATTCATGCGTTGTAGGGGCGCTACATCCAGTTAGAAGCAAAGCTCTGTGTGAATTTAACAGTATAACTGACAACGACGTGTGATCACTGGAATTTTGTTGACGTTCAGTTAAACAATAATTTAGAACTAACACATACGTAGTTATTTTCTTTTGGCTTTTTATTACCCTTTTTCTTTTAAATCAATGCAAATCAATGTGCTGTGACATCAAATTCTCGTCAAAATATATTACATGAAATTAGTTTGAAAAAAAAACCTGCTGGGAAAAGTTGAAGTCTCGGATTGTACTGATGATATGACTTTATTTTCTGCAAAAGTTTTCTTTTAATGCACAAGGGACAAAACGTGAACTGACATCACCGTTGGCCAAATCCCACCTGACTTCGTAGGTGCTGAAATTTTCGTGATTTATTTTTACAGCTGAAAAGGTTATAAACTATTCTTATTTTCCAAAGCATTTCATTTCCGATATTTTAATGTTTACCCAGACCCATCTTTCAAGATTCAAACTGAAGTCAATTAAGAAATATTTGTATGTATCTGTGGTATGGCGCTGTAAAAATGGAAAATTAATCTTTTGAAATAATTTACAAGTTTTTGTTTAGCTCGCTTTTGTTCTATTTTAAAAAAATGTATTCGTTGAGAGCCCATTATTGAAACCGAAATAAAGAAAACAGGAATACTCAAATATCTTCTAGATTCTAGAATGAACTTTGTCGTATTCGCACCGAAGCTGGCTTCCGGTTGCCTTCACTGACCAGATTGACCAATCGCGCCGAATTGCTATTCTAAAAATTAATTTCAAATAAAAGTTGTTTTTTTACGAAACAAAAACAAAAAGTAGAGGGAGAGGGGGGACACAGAGAGAGAGAGAGAGAGAGAGAGAGAGAGAGAGATTACTACACTCTGACAACACAATGTTTGGAATGACTACTGCACAGCTGCAATGAAAGGTAGCCTACTTAATAACCCATTTCCATCAAATAGAAGTACACGTCTTGCCCGCAGTAATGATTTGGATTCTTGCAGTTTTTTTGTTTGTTTTCTAGCTCAGTCTTTGCAGGCAATTAATTTTTTTACTTTGACCCATGAGAGAGAGAGAGAGAGAGAGAGAGAGAGAGAGAGAGAGAGAGAGAGAGAGAGAGAGAGAGAGAGAGAGAGA
>JAUEKZ010191572.1:0-25214 GCA_031471865.1 Melibe leonina | reverse complement strand
GAAGTGACGACAGTTAATTTCCGGTAGACGGTTACCGATGAAATGGTAATTCGAATCGTTATACCTATTGAAACGTGTCGTTAAAGTTGGGCCGAACGGCACGGCCCGTGATCATACACAAGCGAACTTAGGAGCCTATTAGATCGACCCGTGACCCTTCTAGGGTTTTAAGTACACTAAAAACAAGTGCATGATGTTAAGTTTAAACAAAAAAAATTCTACAGCTATCATTTTTATAGAATTTCAATAATGCGTAAGATCATCGGCAAAATGCGTAGGAATACGCATTTTTTGCGTACGGTTGGCAGCACTGATTAGTTATATACAAAACAATATTTCAAGCCAACTACCAGTCTTGACATCAGTGTTTTATTCAGAATCAATCATACAACAGAACGGAAGCAACAAAAAAAACTTACCTGCTGGTTGGGTGGAGGTGGCTGAGATGGCCGCATATTCTGGTTTGGCTGGTGATAGAACGCACCAGGCTGTGCCATATTTCCTGGACCTGCCCCACCCCTTCCACTTGAGGCCGATGCAGCTCTCAAATCATTGGGGGCGCTGCCATAAGCCTAAGGAAAAGCATAATTAATAGGCAACATATAATTTTAAACCTTGACAAGATATGGTTGACTCACATTTCACAATTAAACAACGTTTAAGCACATTTAACACCCCCCCCCCCCTCAAAAACAAGACAGTATGCAATACCCTCCCCTCCAATTCTTGTTATTGATTCATAGGGTTTGAAATACACTTCATTTTGTTTTCTAAAATTTCTGTATGTGCATTAAAAAATTAAGTCAAAATAAAACCATTACCTGATATGAGAGCAAAGTTTCCCCCTGGGGGTATTGTTGTTGGGGTGGTATGCAATGAAAAGCTGGCCCCTGAACTATACCAGCTGAAAGGAAAAGAAAATTTACTAATTATTTCACAGGTAGGGTAAAAAAATGTATACAAGATAAAAAATGTCTGAAGTAATTGATCTGATGAAATCTGATGACAGATTCATTCCAAGGGCATTTGGGGAAGCATTGCAATATGGGTTTTCATCTCAGACCCAATTAATTTCACATAACTTCGTCCTAAAGGCCTTATATACATTGACTCTATACACTGATTTCAAATTAAAAATGTTTCAACCAAGTACCTAAACAAAACAATCGCTATAGCAAAAGATACAATTAAATATTTGACCAAAGAACCTGTGATACTGAGCAGAGTGAGAGTGATCCTTTTGCCCATCTTTATAATAGGTTTCCAAAAAAATTCAATAATCACCACATTTCATATCAGATCAGATACTAAGACTGTAATCAAATATGCAAGACATTATTAGTGATAAGTTGTGCTAATGTGAAATAAAAGCTAAAGAAATAAGAAAAAGGAGATGATCAGATGAAGGATTTAAACCCAGGGCCTGTTAAGACACCTCTGCATTGTCAGTAGTTCTAAGTTAAGGTTAATTATAATAATAATGAAGCAGGCAGGTTGTAAAAATGATACAATATAATATGCAAGAAAAAGACGTATATTAAGTGCCTTCACGAAATTCAGCCCCCAAAAAGGGGTTTTTATCCTCTTTCTTTGCCTTTGATATTTGACAAACAATGTGCCCTATCTAGATTTTTATCTCTAACATAAATCAATGTGCTTAGTCTCAATGACGAGTAGACAAAAGAAAGTTATCAGCACAAAAAAAAAACATGAAAACACACATGCAACAATTTTGATTGTTCAACTATGCTATGGTCATAATGTTGCCAAGAGGTTAAGTAAGAATACAGGTTAGTTAAAAGAGCAGGTTGACTTGAAGCCTATGAGGGACATTTCACAGAAAGATGATTTACAAAGGAAAAAAAAATCTGTAACCATTACTAATAAAATAAAACATGAAAAAGAAATGGAACAGAATATTTGAATATAGAATAGTGAGACAAAAGAGTCTGACATGTGTTTGTTGATTGAGAGTTTTAGGGGTGTTTTCAAGTGCTAAGGTCATATAAGCACCCATGGGTAAGTATGATGAAAGGCGAGGTAAAATAACAGCCAGACCTGGATAAAGTAGGCCGAAATAAGCAATTACCTTTGATTAAATTTTTTTGAAATCATCAGTATATTCTATTGGCAGTGAAAGAAACAAATTGAAGTATAAGAGGTCACTAGTGACTGATTTGGAGGACATGATATACTACCTAAGTAACTCTTTCAGCATCGACAATTTTAGAGGTTACATAAAGCTGCATCAATAATATTCCTTGTGCACCACAAGAATATAGACTTATTAACAATTTAAATGACTGTCCAAAATAGCATCATAATGAGTACAGGTGTTGTTTTAAGTCTTTTGACTGTAAAAAAACCCCCAATAAAATCCACAAACTATTTTATTTAAGTTATATAAAACAAAGAAATCGAAAATGAGTAAAGCAAAAGTTAATTGATCCCTACCTCTCAACCATTCAGAGTATAGCTCAGGACTAGGGCAATCTGGCTGTTCAAGTGCCGCCATTATTGGTTTTGCAATATCCAAAAAATAGAATAATAGCAATGAAAATTGCTCAAGTGAACTTTATCATGAAATGATACGTTTAGCACAAGATATAGATCTAATGGCGATAAAACACACTTCACACTTCACGGGAGGTGAAGAGAATATGGATTCACAACTCCCAATGCTGATGCCAACACACACGTGGGTAAGGATGTTATTTCTCCGGTCATCAATGAACTGCGCCTTACGACCACCCTTTTCTTAATGGTTGGCTAAGCTAGTCATTCCGCCATCTTTCTCAGCTGAGATCGGCAATATGCGTGGGGCTGTGGGACCCAACAGTCAACACGGTGGCCACACCAACCACACAATTCAGAAAATAGACAGACTAATGACGCTAACGCTAGCCAAATGCTTTCTCACAAACTAAAAAAAGCAGCCCCAAGCCATAGCGCGTCATCTGTATCAACAGGCGCACGACAAAGGAGGCGCGAGACTGTAACCCGGAGCAAACTTCAACAATGAAGTGTGGACATTTTTTAGGCCTACGTGAAGTTACATAACCGTCTCGCCGACCAATAGCCTAGGCAACCCAATTCAACAACAGACGACTGACTGTCCAAGGCCAAAGTGGTAAGCAATGTGGGAACGAAGGTGAACAGGTCAGGGAAACAAAGAGCTTAGATCTCACTTCGCATCTACTTATCAAGATCTGGCTGACGACAGTGTGATAGGGTGCATGAGATTCTTACGTGCCTATTAGATGATAATCCGAACAATCAAACAACTAACTTCAGACGAGAGCACGCCGGATGTTTCACACACGATAGTAAATCAAACAAAACAATATAATCGTATCTCATAAAAATTGCGAGAGAAAAAACACGGCACACCCCATTCGCTAAATTTGTTTAAACTTCTTAAATTTTATCCAACCATACATTTTATTGCTAGGGTGGATGATAAAATGCAGAAAATTTAACACATCAGGGTCAATTTTCGAAATGTACAAATAGTCCTATGACAGTCTTGGAACAAGGTAAACCTAACACCGCCCAATAGGAATTAATTCCCCAATAGTATCATAGACAATAATATTAAACTTCGAGGCGAATCCGGCAGTCATTCAGATGTGTGAATGCAAACTGCTGCTAACTCTTCGGTAAAGCAAGTTTGGGCCGCCGCGACTTTCATACAAGGGAAAGCGCATTCACGATAGATGCAACAACTCACTCGGAACAACTACCAGACCCTACATACCCTCCTATGGGTTTGGGTAGCGCTTTGCAATTGTCTTTGTGAAGGATGAGTGTGAACGTGAACAAACTTTCTCGGCCCTAAGAATGACCTAAAAGTAACGCTGCCATGACATTTTTGGTATCGCGAAGCATAAATGAATAAATTTGGTAATGTGAGAAGTCACCCAGCAGTGTGAAGAAAATATATGTCATAGTAGAGGGAAAAGAAAGAAAGAGCAATTACTGCAACCGCCGCAGTCATGACGGGATTTGAACTCATTACATCACACGTTCCCTGATAAGCAGACACAATATGGGCGCCGGGAGAACACAACGCGCTTCCGAGGCAGATAAGCGTCATTTATTGTACATCCAAATTTGTGGGTAGTGTAACAAGCATTGTTATTAACCCACCTAACATCCGTCATTTCAGCAAGTGCCGATGACAGCAACTGCTTCCTATTGCAAACTTCCACCGGGATGAGAATCCATAGCATTATTTTCTTGAACTTATGATCCTGTTTAACCCTTCCACTGCTAAGGTTGTTTCTCAAACTACTAACTAGAACTAAAAATGCAGGCTTTTGGTATATGTTAATTCACTGAAATTTGATTTATCTGGTATAAGAACTTGTACATTTTTAAGGTTTTTTATACATTGTATATAAACAGAATTAAGGAAGAAAGCAGCATTAGTCGGGCAAATTTATGTAAAAAAAAAAAAAAAAAAATACTTAACCTACTGCATGTAGTCGTAGAAAAGGTAGCAGCAGTGATAAGAGTAAGTTGTAACAGTACAGGAACGACAGAGGCAGTGAAAGAAAAGTAGAAAAAGAATAACAGCAACAATGTGAGGCATACGAGAGAAAAAATGAAGCGTGTATGCTCCGACGACACCTACCAGTTTTGTAAATAAAAATTTAGACTTTATTAAGTGCACGAGATGTAATGTGACAAGTTATGATAACCACCTCACAGGTTGCAATTCTTTTCGTGCACACTTGTAGACGGTATTGCGGTACATACAGAAAACAAATGAGGCAATAGATGCGCAAGGTGTGTATAAAGAAATCAGTATAACGTCCGTGTTCAAACAGCTTCAGACCTGTAAGTGGCATCAGACAAAATTGCCTGAAAATTATTCGAAGCGTTAATAGTTGTAGTAGAAGTAGTAGTAGTAGAGGTAGTAGAAGTGGCTGAAGTAGTAGTAGTAGTATCTACCGAGAGAAAAAGTGGGTTGGAGATCGCCACCAAATGACAAAAAATAAAGCATCATTGGTCACGGGGGGAGAGAGAGAGAGAGCGGCATGATATTGTAGTAATAGTACATAGTATTTTAGACAAGTATGACTGCCGTGCTACAACAGGCACGGATGACGTATGCAGTATGTAGTCAGGGACAAACTTGACTAGCTAGCGGTAATTTACCACACTTTGACATATATTTTGAGCTATCCGCTCCCCAAGTGGTTAGCCAGCCGCCTGGTGCTGCCGGCCAGGCGATGGGTGCTGTACCTGGGTTCGAACCCCACTGGTGAATTTTCTGTTTTTCCATTTTTCTGCTTTCTTTAGCTTTTCCTCGTCTTTACATTGCATATTATCTCAAATTTGACTCAAGACTACGATGGATGTGTACACTGAGATTGGTCAGTGTGTAATTTTCCGATGTAAACATGTCAAACCGCATCCAGCACAGATTGCTTGTCGGAACCACCTAATCTCGGCCGTGCATAAACGTAAATCCAGGCCTGCTATTGTCGGTTTTCTAAAAGTTTGTGTCGGAAATTTAGGCCATGACGATATCGACAATTGTCGGAAGACTTACAGGTCTGCAGCTTGTCTCCATCCATTGACTAAAAAGTCAAGCACCATTGCTTGTGGCAAGTGACCAGAGACCAGAAGGGCAAGGGTGACGCGGATGACCAAAACGTCGATCATAGCAAGGTGCAATTTTTCTAGACCAAGGTTATGCGCAACATAAGAATAAGACTACAATTTTCTTTTTCTTCATCGAATACCTTGTAAGGATTAAGTATTAAATCTGGGATGCTACTACTCTACCGCGTTGTGGTGTCCATTTACCTGTTGTATTTTATATCTAACTTGCCTACGTGTGATGATGGGGACAATATTCTTCAAGCAACAAATCACGACACGAAAGGCTGGCACATAGAGCAGGAGCCTTCACCAATTCAGGAGCGCGATAATGCATGCTATCCCCATGACAATTGGAAAGTGGGTTGCTTTGTGTTGCGTTGCTACCATTACCAGAGAGAATGAGAGATTACAGCATACAAACAAATACGGCAATATGTACATAGGAATACAGTGATCACAGTTCTACGACATGAAGTGTAATAAATGGCTAGCCGGTGAGACACTGAAACCAAACACAAACTTTGACAAAATCCTCATCCAAAGCAGTTGTCTACAGGCACAAAGAAAAGACAGTAGTTTAATCCGTTAAGCTTGAGTATCCTCTGATAATATTTTTTAAAAGCGTCTGGTTAACAGCTAGGGATCTCACGTCCGACTTACTTCTGAAGTTAAGGCAGGACATGCAAGATCGTTGCCCTCCCGATCATGATGAAGAAAAACCACATTAAATTCAAAATCCCGATTGTCTCTGGAAGGATTGTGTAGTGTAAGTCCAAAAAACTATAATTAAATCTCCTCGGAAATATTAACTTAGGGTGTCCAGCAAAATCTGCAACTGAAAAATCCTACGATTAAAAATAATCCTACCTTGCTATTTTAAGAAGCAAATACTAGTAGTGGTAGAATAAGTAGTGGAAGTATTAGTATTGGTGGTGCCACTTGTTGAAGCAGAAAAGGGAAAAAAAGAAAGAAATGATGGATGGGAAAGAGAAGAGGGGACATTGAAAAAGGCTACATGAAAAGCCACACGCCATGATTTTACACCAAACACGAAAGAATTGCCTCGGATTAGCTTCATAAACTAAAAACAAGCACGATTGGTCATGGGGAGTGACTGAAAGTGTGTCCAAGGACAAATCGACCACCGCGCACATGTGCTTTGAGAGAGGGAGGCAGGGGTGAAGGAGAGACAGAAAAAGAAAGGGGGAGGAGGGAGAAAAGCAGCAGCTGTATAATATTGTAGTGTGAGTAATATTAGACAAGTACCACTGTGCTCAATCAGGGATGTTGTGTAATATCAAGACATTAGAAGAGTTAGACCTTAGTGTTTCGTCACCTGCCAGTCCGACTGGGTGACACAAAATGGCGTCAATTAGGGTCATTGTTTACGTATATTTATTGCATATGAGGAGCCAGAATGGCGGACACTTGAGACACGCTTGGCTCCCCATATGCAGTATGCACCATTAGACACCACGAATAGAAAGTCTTAAGGTCTAATGTCTTTTGAGTATCATTATTATAGACAAGCTAGCTAAGAGAAATTCACCACACTGAATATTTATGAAGATTAGAGAGCCCATCTATTTCACTACTTCAACAGTTAATCAAAGACTTTTCTGACGCTAGACATCAAGAAAGACTCCATATTTTTTTTAATTCAATAAAAAAAAAACGCGACACAATGACACATACAAGAAGAATCACATGCACGTCCAATCAACTGGCCTAGCGATCCCCTCTCTTTTACACTTTCCAGTCCTGATTACAAAACTGAAGTTGTCCTGGGACATGAGGGACTGACACACACACATACATATATATACAAGTACCTACTCGTACACTCCACTCCACACATACACCGGGCCAATCATCTCAGCACTGTCCCATAACACCAGCTGCTAAAATGCTTATTTTAATGTCTTTAGTCTATGGCGCGTACAGGGTTCAAACCCCTGACCTAAATGTTCCAGGGCTTGAGCAACGAAACAAATAGAAGTACAAGAGTACTGAAGACAACTAGGGGTGTAAAACAATGCTCTGGAAAGTTATCAGGCCTCAATATAATACATTTAGTGTGAGTAGGTGCACGCGATTATTTGTTGGGTCATGGTACAACATGCAAGATTCTTGTCCTCACGAAGGGGTAGAAAACAATAACATTCTGGAGCAAATCTGACAGATAGCCTCCTCGGCCTATAAGATTCAAAAATTTTCCCTTGCAAGGGAACTTCTTTTAAAAAAATGGTTTCTTGGAAATCCGACCATGATTTTTCACCCCCATCCAAAATATATCTTTCTGACTTCGCTGGACACCCTGTAACTCAAGATCGGAATGTTCATCCTGCATTCAAACATAATATACTCCTACAAGCATTGTCAAATGCACATAACACAGCTCCCACCTCTCTTCCCAAAAATGGACAAAAACAATTTAAATATCGAAATCTTATATATCTATAACTCTTCTTACTAGTGTACGTACCTTCAGAGAAAAGATAGATTATCCAGAGCAAAGATGAAGTAAGTAGTAAAATATTGGAAGTCTTATGTTTGTTTGTATTTTAGTTTTAGGGCACTTTCAATAGTTACAGTCATATCAGCGCCAGGGAATAAAATTAAAAAAACAGCCAGACTTGGGGAGGGACGATTCACAAGCAAATTAAAAAGTATCTCTCAAATGGGGGACAAAGAGATGATCTACAAGGGGAAAAAACTCATTAACGCGAAAAAGAGAAGGACACCAAAACAGATGATGGCCACCATCCACAAAATGAATTATGACCCAGAGAGACCCAGGATATTCTTTCATCCAAGTGTAAAAAAAGTACTTCTAGCTCAATATAACAAGTGACCCACTCTGCAGTCCCATAATATAAAACATGGGGAATGGCCACAAGTCTGTTAGGTCAACAGACAGGACCAAGACTGACCAATCAGATACAAAATAACTGCCAATTGTCTTTTAAGAGTGGAGAGAGTACTAGAAAAATTATGCCAAAGAGAAGAAATTGAAGTAGAACTCGTCCCCCGTCCCCCCGCGGAATTCCAAAAGTAGACTATAAGTGAGAATCTCTCTCATGTGAGATACAGATCCCAAATTTAAAAAATATATATATTTAATCCATCATCACTGATGTTAAAATATGGACAATACCCTTTGGATACTTATACAAATAAAGGGACAAAAGTAGATGTCAACATGGATGTTAGACATGGTTTTTACATTCACAGTATTACACAAGGTGTCATGGGCTCGGATCATTGAGAAAAGACTGTCAGTATACGAATACTTCTCTGATTCAAACCAAGAACCAGGGCTGCAACAATAATTGAAACAGAAGTTCAGCTAATGAGAAAAAGCAAAAACTTTTCTGAGCTCTTCCAACCATTGATATTAATATACATTTATGACTCTATACCAAAAAGAAAACCTATCTGTGGGTCCAGGAAAGATTATCAGTAGAGGAGCACTAACTGAAAAGTAGATGTAGAATTACACTGGGGATCAGCAGTAAGCTCTACCATATCAGCTAACTTGGCTAATAGCTAAGATGGAACACACCCTACAATCCCTAACACACGCTGGCCTCAAACCCAAAAATGGTTGTACGTTTGGACTAATACAAAATAGAATACAACAATTGACATTTGGATTGCTAACCTTAAATTATCAATATTTGACTGTACCTGGTTTTAATTAGCTGGTCACATAATCATATCTGAAATTTGGTACGGGACAGGACAAGTAAAAACATTTTTGATTTTTATCGTGATTTTTTCAGAACGGTTCTGATTTCTTCCCCTCATGGTAGGCCTGTTTGGATCAGCACACTCATTGAGTCTTTGACGGCTCACAGAAACAAGCCTTTATAGCTTCCCTCCTTCAATCAGCCACATATTCTCCATTGCCTCTGTGCTGTTAAGGTCTAATTTATATTCCAGTTGTTGCTACATTAGGCACACCAAATAACACACAAGTAGGTATTCATGAAACTCTTTAGTTGCTATGTGAAAAGATAACTCTAGCTAATGGTTAAAACTGAAAGTCAATGCTCAAAGATTATAAGAAAGAAAAAATAAGATATGAATAAACAATGTTGCTGAATATTATCCCCTGCATTGACGAATATCATCCATAGTACAGAAACTAGAAACCTTCCAAAACAAATGTCTAAAAAGAATATTCAACATATTTTGGACAACAAAAATAAGGACAGTAGATCTGCACAAGCGTTGAAAGCCTAATAAAAAGAAGATGGTGTTAGTTGGGTCATGTGTCCAGAATGGAAAATGGATCACTTCCTAAGACAGCCATGCGCTGGACAGCAGATGGAAAGAGGAAACGGGGGAGACAAAAGGAAACCTGACAGAGAACAATGGAGAAAGAATTTAAGGAGGCAGGCCTGTCCTGGAATACAGCCACCATACAAGCCGCTGACCACAAGAGGTGGAGATGTCTGGTAGATGCCCAATGTGCCCCAAGGCACAAAAAGGATTATGTAAGTATTAACGAATATATATACACATAGATTTGATGCCAAATAATTGTTTTAAAGCAGATTTTCTGTGTATGAATGTTGAACAGAATATTCTACTGATTTCTTACTAAATCCCCATTGAATTAAAAAACCAGCAGGTCTGATTTTCATGGCAATTAAACGGTAATTTAATAGTTATTCCATTTTTTGTTCAAGCATCAGACCATTGTATACCCTTAAATGAGACTTATTTCACCATTTAAAGGACGAGCAACTAAAGAGTTAACCAAGCTAGTTAAATGAGGCAAAAACTGAATACCTGTGAATGACCCTTCAGAAAATTGCCTGAAAATTGTTCATAAAACTGCACTAGACTCAACGCAAACAATATCTATAATAATATGATACATCAATTACTTTTTAACATTGTAGCTTCCTCAATGAAATATAAAAAATGTTCATTGCTTATTTTCACTTATCTCTACAAGACCAAATCTATAGTGACGATTCCCCCAAGCTAAAAATATAAAAGAAGCCATGAAAGGAGAATTGGATAGTGCAGGTCTGTCGACAACAGCAAGTATAAGCTTAGCAGTAGCATTGAAAGTTCCCTTTTTTTGTTTTCATCCAAATTGTCTTGCAGAAATCAATAGGAGCTTTGTAGAATTAAAAAGTAGCTAAAAAGATTCCTGACCTTTAACAAGTGAAAGGAATATTGATGGTAGGAGATTTCAGACCCGCCGGACGAGTATGAGGGAACCCTTGAGAGGACAGTGCCCGGTGTGTGTTTGCCAACCCAATTGTTGAGTTGGTTGGAAGTTGAGCGTGTGAAGACTGTGCTTGCTAACCCGCAAGCTATGCTTTATAGCAGTACGTAACAGACTAAAAACAGCTTAGTCTGCAAGAAAGGGAAGTGTGCAACCACATGTCACACACAGTGACAGAGAGAGCGCAAACAGCTGGAAATAATGTGCCAGGCATTGCCAGTAAATTTGACATCAGTGATTAAAAAAAAAAAAGGCTGGTCTGAGAGCTGTTAATTGCCAAGACAGTCGGCTTAATGGAAGGAGAAGTGAAGAAAAGAGGAAAGCATCTGGTGGCAGGAAAAAATTGGAAAACGAAAAATATCATCATTGCATGTGTTGAGTTCAAGCAAGAGTTGACTTAAGCAAGGTGACTATCGAGATTCCATTTAATCCCTGAGCCTCCTCTGAAAGATGTGCTATTTTTACTATGCATCAGGCGTAGACCTAACTTTGATAAAATATAGACTATCCATAAAAGAACAAAAATCATACTCACATGACTGGCCATGGTAGAGCTGCTGGTTGGGAGGGGGCGTTCCAGATGGTAAAGTGCTAGAAAATTATTAAGGATAATATGGCCTAAATATATATATATGTTAAAAAGTAAACAGTGAATGGGAATCTTAAAAATGGTTATGGGGGGTGGGAGTGATTATTCTCACCCATTGGTGAAAGAAAAGAGTTATTTGGCAGCGAGACAAGCGGTGACGAGATGAGGAGCCTATCACTCTTACACACATATACTCACTCAGAGAGAGAGAGAAGTAGATGAGACATGCACGCTACCACTCCCATATAGTAAAAAGTGAGAAAAGAAAAACTTGAGAGAGAAAGAAAGAGTGAGATAATGAAATAGCAACATGCATGTACATATTTACGCCCAAATTCTCACAAATTCCGATCTCCAATAATAGACAATTACTAATATTACTACTCTTACACATTATTTAGATTCAAATAAGACACTCTTACTAGCTGTAAACTACTAAACTAAGTAGGGTATGTCGTATATCATGTCTTATACTCTTTATCTAGACTTAATCGCTCATCACTCAGGCAATGAGAAAGTGAGCCAACGTGTGTGGCTTTAGCTTTGCATGATTTGTGCACATGACACACAGTGTCAATTGACAGAGTTGCACTCATTGCAAATAATGCCTTGCATTATGTTGCTGAGTGTCTGAAAACAAAATTGTGGAAAATATCAAAATTATGGTCCGAAAGTATGTCAAAGTTAAAGAAGAAAAAACTTGGCAGCCTGAATCTAGTCAGGAAAGAGGCAAAATTGAACAGAGTAACTCTGTGTCAGTTGAAACAGAGTAATACTCTGCACAAATGATACCTTCCATCCTATTGTTGGGTGTCTGAAAAGAAGAAATCCACACTTTTTACTCTAGACTAGGTTTGAAAAAATATGAAAGAAGAAAATTTTGACAATATAATCCTATCTTCTGGCACCAGTAAAGCCTCAAAATGAACACTTTATGGTTTTTCTTTTGCTAGTATAATTGTGCCTAGAAAGTGTCATAGAATCGTAGAAATGTTGGCAGCACAAGTACAGGCCCTGGATTGGTCAAGGTAAAAAAATTGGTATCGTAACTGCTTGAAAACATCCTTTTAATAGCAACGGACGTCTACCTCCACTCTGTGTCAATTGACACTGTCAATAGACAGTGCTACTCTGTGTCAATTGACACTACCAAATGATAGAGTTCTCTACAGTGAGAATGTACTTATTAAAAAAAATACTAGTTTCAGACAGTTTTTCAAGCCAAAATTAGCGAGAAAACTTTGTAACTAATGCAAGGGACACATCAGGAAAGGGATGCAACCATTTTGCATCAGCCAATGAAAATCAGGATAATTCAATTCCCCAACCAACATCCCCGAAAAGGCAATGAGGATAAGAAATTTACGTCTTATTTAGTCTCAATGAAAATAAAAATGTCCTAAAAAAATTATATATTTGCATTTGAAATTTGCTTATCCTCACCTGGGTGAGAATAACGACAGCCTTATAAAGACGTGCTTTATGTATCTTGAGATCAAACAACAACGATTTGGGGGTGGGTGTGAAAATTGGCTTGCAGAAAAAGGTAAAAGATAATATGAAAGAATAACTCTTTAATGGTGCATTGTTTTGTTCAAACTTCAGAGTGAAAAAAACAAGAATCAAACAGTAATAAAAGAAAACAGTCTACTACTAAACCGCATGACCAGATTTCCAGATTTCAATCCCCATTCTGGGATCAATATGGAATGATGAGGATTCAAGTGGGAGGAGCAAGTTGACAAATCTAGAATTTCCTACCCTGTAACCATTGACTCAGAAACAAGAAAACACAAAATGTGGTTGAGATGATAAAGATACATGTCAAGAGAATTTTTCTGACGAAGCAGGTGGTAGAACCATTCATTTCCCCCAGACATTGCTATGGAAAGCACCTTTCAGATAAAATTTCATCAGGCCTTCGGAAAGGAAACTGTCAAACACTAAATCGCTCAACTATGTACAGAAAGCTCCTCCCATTCCAAAATACACCAAGATATTAGAAAACACAAAATACATACTTTGGTAAAAGGATACGATAATTGTCTCGGTTGTGGTATTTGAACCGGGGGTGATATAGATGGGTTAGTACCTCTTGTAGTCATTTCATCTAATTCGCGAGGTACGAGTCCTCGAATGGACGATTTCAGAAGCAAAGTTTCGAAGACATTCTCCTGTAAAAAAAAAAAAAGACACCATAAAAACGTAAGTAAAGAAGTTGAAGAATTGAATTTTACAACAAAATAACGATTATATCCCCTACTTTAAGTAAGATGAAAGCGGATTTTTTTCACATTTTTTGACGGCCTTGTTCGCCATTACCTGATGGAGACCTTCGGTAATATTCGATAAGACTGTTTTACTTCCGGGTCATTTCGTCAGCGTAAAAGCCTCCGGGTTTTTCTTCGATTTCATGTTTTGTCGATTTGATACCAATGTTTAAAGTATATTTAATGAAGGCAAATGTTACAGGATATTAATGAACATTAAACCAATCGTATATATCTTGATGTAGGTCAAAAATTATTCCGCAACAAGTTGCTCGCGGTTTGTTTTCTTTCTGGAACCATAGCGGAAGTTTTCAATTTTAATAGCTTTATGGACTAAAGGTCACAGTGGTAACGTTCTGAAACCAAAACAAAGGCGTCTTTCCCCTGTTGTCCGAAGTATTTTCTATTTTTGTATATTGTCACACGGTTCTCACGTGACAGTCAAGTGTCCATAATTGTCATCTAAAGATATCACATTACTTACCAAAGTCAACACAAACAACAAAAATACTTAGTACTTACCTTTCAAAACTCCCCCTAGCAATTCGTTTGTCATTATCTAGCGTTTTTCATGAGAGCCTACTTTAGTGTTATAATCAGATTAAGGACTTAACGACTGAAATGAGAAAGTCCTCAGTGTTGTTTTGATAGTTTGCTTTTCTGCTTGTGTGTTAATCCGATAGGTAGATATGTCTCCGTATTCAAGATTTGCACCTTTGGAAGACTATCTCGTCAACAACCAGTTAGGAGGTTCGTCAAAAAATGACTCCTCGTGCCCAGATGGAGTACAGTGGCTGTGGACAGTCATGGGAGATTGTGCAGTCACAACAAGGGATCAACTTTCAGCTTATGTTGGTCTTGTCTCAATGGTAACCTGGATGATGGTGACTATGCCGTGAGTTCATATTTTCTGTCTACTTGATCTTTCCCTCTTCAACAAGGTCCCTCTCTTCTGTTAGCTATTGTTTCTTGGCTTTTCCCTAATAATTATAATTATATGCTTATAGAGTAATTTTAATGGAATGTTGAGATTACTGAAAAAGCAGTTAATCATTGTAAATAACAGCACTGAATTAAAACTTGCCATATATATCAAATTACAGAGAAGGGGGGGGGGCTGAAGAAAAGGCTAGGATCGACTGTCTCTCTTGAAGAATAAGATTATTCGGTATATTTCATACTTTTATGTTTACATTTGTTCTGTCATTTCAATCTTTGAGTAGTGTTGTGGGTTACGCCCACTTTTTTTTCCATGTTGTGAGAAGTCTAACTGAAAGAAAATTTTGATAGGTCTTTGTTTTATTTCTAAAATTAATAATGGTAATAACAATACCTTTGAGTGTATGAGGAGCTAGCTAAATGCAGTTATGTATATTATAATTTATTGTTATTGTGTTATTATTATTCTGTTTATCATAACTGAACTGATTTTCTCTTATTGCTCTGATAGTTTACTGTTTAGTCACTTAAAGACAACCTACACACCCCTGATTTGTCCAACATTATATATTGCACATCAGGAACTTTTGAAGTGGATAGGTTGGCAGTCTTGTGCTGTTGGCCAGGTGCCTGCACTGCACACACTTTTCTATTTTTCTAATTTTCTGCTCTCTTTGGCTGCTCTGTATATTCTTTCAAATTTGATTCATTTTTTATATTATTTCAAGTACTTTCTCCCCTTTTTATGACTTACAGATCAGTTGTGTGTTCCCTAGTCATTTGTTGGATGGGATATTTCCATTTCCACATGGGATTTAGTCCCTAACATCCATTTCAATATTAACATTTGGACCTCTGGTTTTTACATGCTCTTGGTATAGAGGAATGTAATATCATCAGGAAATGTGCCCAGGATTTGTGTTTATATGAATACTCAATAACTTTTGCAAGATGAAACTATCAAACTTAAGACTTTTATGATAATTTCAATCAACGATAGCCTTGTTTTAAAAAAGAAAAGGTCACAAAAAATTGCTCTGGTGGTTTCATAAATATTCTCTCATTATTACTTTGTTTCTAAGAGGCTGTAACACATCAAATAAAGCTCCATTTGTTTTGATGCATTCGCACATAGGTAGAGTGAGCTGAGGGAGTAAAGGCTGTTGACAAAAGGAATGCCATGTTTCTGTTAGGATAAAAACTTAATGGGAACATCTGTGCCTGACAAATTTTGCCAAGCACAGCTGTCTTTGAAATGCGTAAGTCATGGATTAATGAACTTTCTAACACTTTCTTTATTATATTCAGGCAGATTGTGAAGAATTTCAGGAATATAGATGGAATGAGTGGTGTTTCATTTCTTCTTATATTTCAATGGACAGCTGGTGATGCTACCAATTTGATAGGAGCTGTTCTGACAAATCAGCTCAAACCTCAGGTAATTTTTAAAGAATCGTTTTTAATCATGTGTCTTTTATTTGAAAGTAGACTTCAATACAGTAGTGTACTGTTAAGTTAAGCTATTTTTTTATCTTTACAGTAATTGTCAGGTAAATGTACAACAATGTCTGGAAGAGGAGAATAGTTTTCATTTTATGCATAAGAGAGAGAAGAACAGAGAAATCGAGAAAAAAGGAGAGATACCAGTACAACATTAAAAGTACAGAGAACTAAGATGACACGGGTTGAAAAAAAATGCAACATCGTCACGTGGCAGGGTACTACTAACCAACAGTAACCACTTGCACAGTCTGTGTCTTTCTTCCTTGATTCATCACAGTGTGCATCTGTGGCTAAGTTGTCAAAAACCCCAAGGGTTATTATTTACTTAAGCACCCTTTATTTAGGTAAATCTTGTTCCAGGCCTGTATGCTTACATGAAGAGGGGTTGGTTATATCAGTGAAGACAATGTTGCCCGTTCTCACATGTGTAGATATGTATATAGTTGGGTTGTTTTTTTTCAATTCAATTTTTAATTGTCTTTTTTCTTCATATCTAGAGTGGTTTCATATTTGCAATCAAATTTTAAATGCCTCAAAAACCCTAAAATAATATTGATAATGAGGGTTGTTGCAAACATTGCTAGGCGTTTTCACAAAATCATAAGTTTGCCTACCTTGCATCACTAGATTTCTAAATATCCAAAAGCATGCAAGTTGCAGGTCTCCAAATTTTAAACATGCATCAAATGTTAGATTGAGATGGTACACTGGGTAATTATTTTTTTTAATTCCTTGTGGAACAATTCAGAGCTGATAAAAGATAAAATTTCTAGAAAAATTGAGCATTTTTCAAAACAGGATATTTCTAAAATTTGTAAAAAATACTTCACATAACATAAGTCACCAAAAAAAAGTAGTCTATCACCTTTATCTATCAATTTAGTAACTATTTTTAGTGTAAAAATTGCAAAATTATAAAATTTTAGAATTTTAATGAATATTGTTAATTTCAAGGTGGCTGCCATTTCCATAGCAACCATTATTTCTTTTCTTTTTTTCATAAGAGTTTAAGTGGTTCGTTTGTCCAAAGGTTTTGCTCCAGGATAAACAGTTTGGAAACCTGGTTTTCTCAGAAGCATAATCCCTTAATGATCATTTGTTCTAAGAATAGCAATTCATTTAATCTATCTACCTTAAATTATTATACTTGTTTGTGAAAATGAGACTGAACTCTACTCTTAGTATAATATGCATGTAAATATGTTCTGTATTTTTATTGAACTGAGTTTCTTATTTTTAGCCTGATAAGAATTGTTTTACACTGTAAAGTATAGTCAGACTAAATTATAAAAAAGGGAATTTGTTTCTTTATGCTTTAGCCTAATAATTTAGCTCTGCTAACTGCATTGAAAAGCTATGAGCTTGGAGCATAACATTTTGCAGAAAGTTCTCAGCAGATTAAGATATCACTGTTTGAAAAAATGGGGGTCAGTTAAAACCTGTCTCTGTCTTTTTTCAGATTTATCTGGCCTGCTATTTTGTTGTCACTGATGTTGTGTTACTTATGGAATACTTGGTATTCTTCATTCGAAAGAGGAAAAGAGCAAAGGAGACTGTTTACGGTAAACTTTTATGTGTTATATTTTTACATTGTATATGGAAGTTTTAAAATGGGTACAAAGGCTGGACATTAGTGGATTAAATATTTTCTTTGATATTTTTTGGTTTGCTGCTCCTTTGGCAAGGTGTTATTATAAATAACATTTGTCTCACAATCACTGTAAAAATTAATTGCCATTTCAATGTATTTGGAACTGCTTCAATTTTGATACCTGTTTGTAAGTTTGTAGTGCATCATAGCGGTAATGTTGAAGATTTTATCTATTTATTGTTATTGCTCTGAATAATGTTCTGCATGCTTTACTTTTCTTCTTTTCTACTGCTTCAGCTGGAACAGCCTCCTCTCGTGCAATCCTGTGTGTGATGGGGCTTGTCTCTTTTACACCCTACTTAATGGGAGGTCCCAAACTATCAACTGTCACTGCTGAATCTAGTCACACGGGCCGTTTATCGAGGTTCCTCCTGTCCAAAGAGAGTCACAACAACCTATTATTTAGTTCAGAGAGACAATTGACAGATTTAACCTCGGATCAACTAGCACATTCACCTTTTTGGCATGTAAGTTGTAACAATGCATATTGGTGATACAGTCGAGGATGGATATATTGACAAAGTCGGGACCGGGGGAAAATGTTGATATAATTGTCTTGAACTGTATTGTGGGTGTATCATTCCTACAAAAAAAATGAAAGGGAAACTAAAGGATAACGCGAGGTCTCAATAGGTGAAGTTAGTCTTAAAGATTTGGAGAATTTATGTCGATGTATGTTTTTTATTTAGTAGTGTTATGTATAGCATGAAAAAACGGGACGTTGGTGCCATATCAATATAAGTGTGATGTCCATACATCCGCTCTGCATTGTATTCTTTTTCTTGTAATAGAAGTAGGTTAGTTTGAATGAGGACATATTTTTTTATTTTTTTCTCAACACTGATATTTATTTTATTTTATTTTTTTTATGGGTTTATCTAATATTTAAAATTGATCTCTAATTTTATGTATTTCAGAACACAAAAGACGTCTTAGGTTATACAATTGGTTGTGTTTCATCTATTTTCTACTTGGGATCTCGTTCCTCTCAGATATACAAAAATGTAAGTACTGTATTATATTATTCTATAAGTTGCAAAGGATAAATCTTGATACGTACGCTATCATTTCCGTAAATATTATTCCAATGGGCTAGATTTTGGTGCGCAAAGTTTAGTTTCTTTTTAAATTCAATCTGAGATTCCTCATTGGAAACCACACTTTTCTTTTTAATTCTCTCCACCTTAAATCATGTGGACTGATTTTTTGGTTCAAGATTCTGTTGATTACTTTATTTCTATCATAGAAATTTCAATATATTATGTGACATATAAACCTAATTGATCATGAAAACCTAAAAATGTTGGACTCTCAAAAGAAACGTTTAGTAATTTATCACTTTGTATCCTTTATTAAAGCATAAGGACAAGTCGACTGAAGGCCTGGCTTTCCTGACATTTGTCTTGGCCGTTTTAGGAAACATTACCTATGGTGGCCAAATTCTGGTTCAGAGCCTGGATGGTGAATTTCTTCTAGAACACACCCCATGGCTCGTGGGGAGCTTGGGCGTCATTGGTCTTGACTGCACTGTATCCTTTTACTGTAGCTCATATTACGTGTGATGACAATTGTTTGTTTGATATCCGAATATTTCATCTATCTTCAAGTAAACATATCAAATGGTAATTTTTGTTTATTATTTTAGAGAATGGATTAAAGTTTTTCAGTATTAGAAATGATTATGTCTTATGAATGACGCGATGAGCTGATCACTTGCTTCCATTTGACTTTATCACTGGCTCAGTGATTGGTTATGTTTGGCAGCAGGGACATATCACACGTCCCATTGCTTCAATCGCAATGAGGCATATAGCTGTTCCTGGACATTACATGATATGATATTGAGAGGTTGAAAACAATTTTATGCGGACGGCGCAATAATTTTTAAATAAAGATTATTAGAGGGAAATTTTCTAATTGCATGTAAAAGTCATTTCCTCTTCAATTGTACTATATATGACCTTTTTTGTCTGGATTCATCCTTAACAGTCAATCTTCAGTTATTATGGCAGTTCCGTTACTATGCCAAACTAAAGAGGAGAGAAGATGAAGCTCGGCAGTCATTGATCAACCACGAGCATTGCAATATTAACACTGACCCAACCGTTCCCCACCAAGCTTCTGGCAGTAAAAGAGGCGAGCATTTTAACTAATCGTAGTCTTGATTTATTCAGGATGACATGCCTCAGGTCTTAACGTTATACATGATTGTTATTTGTTGGTTTTTATTTTTTTTAAAGAAATATTTCTGTCTCTTTGTTATTTTCTTCATTTTATAGAGTCATTATATTCATCATAAGTTTCTCATACCGAAAGTGATATTAAATTATTGTATTTTATGTATCAACGCCATTTTTATCCCCAGATATCTTTTACTTTTAGTGCTATTTCTTTTATAACAATTCTCCGAAAGGATCTATGTTACTAAACTGTTGTTCTTGAGCACAAGATAATTCTGTGGTGTCTTTTGCCTCTTTCTCTATTTCTGTCTATATATGAGATCACATCTCCTTCTCCTCTGCTTACACGATCTTTCCCCATCATTCCTCTCTTCTTCTTCTCTCATCACCCTTACCCCTAGTTTTTCTCGCCTCTGAGTGTATAAGTACAGGTTTGTTGGTCATATTTCTCAAAACTTGCTTGCCATTCCTTTGTACCAAGAATTCTTCTCTATATATATGTTTTACAGTAGAACACACTTTAACCAAGAATAACACTAAACCAAAATAGAAAAAAGGTTTAGATTTTTTTTTTCTCTTTATCTTTGTTATGCTGTTAACGATAATCGGAATTCACCCCAACACGACTGAACCCAAATCTCAAGGACTAAAATTATACAGTGTAGATAGAAAGATAGAAACAATGTACAGCCAGTTTTTGTACCTTTCCCCACCCCATTCGCTCAACACACACACACACATATACAGTCGAGTCTGGGCATAGTGACCACTTAGAACCTAATTATCATATGTGTGTAGTGAAAGTGTGACAAATCAAATGAATTGGCCTTGATAGTGAAAGTGAGAGCATGAGATAGTTTGAGTATATGAGTGTGTGTGTGTGTGTGTTTGAGAGAAAGAGAAGAATGGGGCTGCTGCTAGCTTGTCTCATAGCTAGGTGAGATGAGTCCGGTTTACTAAGGAGATTCAGTCATTCTGCAATTCACCAACTGTTGTACCTCCCTTGTAAAACCATAATGATTCCAAGGTCCCATACTTTTCGATTAAACCGTGTTCTACTGTACATATTTATCTGTTACGCGGTCGCATTTACTCTGGTGTTGTTGGTTTTAAGCTGTCTATGTGGCAAAAATGTTAATTGTAAGTTTCTTTGTTGCTTTGATATCATACTATGACCCTATTTTTCTAACCTACTTTCTCTTATTTTGTCCAACTGTCGGGTCTTACACTTATAATGAGCTTTTAATGTGTTACCAGTAGCAATTCTTTTAATGATTTTTAAATCAAGTGAAAAGCTTTGTTTTGCATTGCTATAAATTGAAATTTGCAAATTTCTCTTAACACACTCAATAAAAGCTTACAAATTTTATTGTTGGTGCATTTAAAGGATCTTCTAAAGTAAAACGGATCTGCTCTCAAAGTGTGTTATTAACCCTATCCATTATATTAGGGTCTTATTTTTACCCCAGAGCTACGTTACTTTCAGCGGGAATTTGTCATTTTAACTTTATGCCTATTCCTCAAAATGATTCTATGCAATTTTTAAAAAAATATTGATTATCTTATTGATCAAGGACTATTTCCAAACACCAATGTTTTTGAGAAGTGGGGGTATAAAATCCCATCACCAAAAAAGGAAAAAACTAAACGGTATGTGGGGGGTCATTTTAGATCCCAATGTTAAAATTTGGTGTGAACTTAAAACCAAAGTGGCAGTACACCCAAATCAAGGGATGACGAAATGTCACAAGGCTTTGCATGCGATTAGATGCATTATACACAAACACAATACTTTTTATTTAGAGGTAACTTATGGCAACGTGCAGATGGGGTTGAAAAACTCGGCTTACGGTTTTGGTTAAATAGGGTCTGCTGTTTCTTGTATGTCGGTTGCCAAAAAAAGGGGAGGAGGAAATTTTTAGGGTTAGGCCCAGTTCTTGGAATAAATACAGTACTATTCATGTAAAAACTTTGCACCTTGTGTCATTTCATTTGCCCTTTGTTTGTAAGAGAGTTCAGGTTATGTATTTGTGTGCAAACAGGACTTGCATTTGATTGAACTTATACTTCTCATACTATGCAAAAAGCTTTCAGTTTGTACTTCTTTAAATCCATTGGTATTATATTAGATGTCTACAATGAATGACAGTGGACTCTGGATAAGTCGATGTCAAAGTCACCAAAAAAGGAAAACAACATATCAGAAAACCAGTCAAAGAGGATTGCACCCAAAGCGCACTTTGTGGCATAATTTCTCATTGAATGTTCATGTGAAGCTTTAAAAGAGGCAAGTGAAAATGTTGTAGGCCTAATTCAAAGGAGAAAAACCAAAAATGTCTTGTTGCTTATCACCATCAAAGACGTAGCACATTAGGCTGATCACCTGTTAGCTTTTGTCTTGAACCAAAGCTTTCCTCCTGGCTCTAATGATGGTTATAGGAATGTATCGCATGTCTCATTATTCTATTTGAAACATGAGATAGACCTGGACCATGACACTGAATGGTGTGGTATTAAGAGGTGGAAAACAAAACAAAAAGGAACAAAAAAAAACTTTGTATTTGGTGGGGGCAAAGAAAAAAAGATCCAATTTGGGTGGAAATTGACTAACACAACATTGAAATACCCAGAGTCCACTGTATCATGAATCAGCATTATTTTTCCACATGTGTTTATCATGGTTTGCCTTATTTTTTTTTTTTTTTTTTTTTTTTTTTTGTATGCTTTTTTTTTTAATATATTCTCCCACACTATTAAAAATCCCCTGAATAAATTTTTAAGTCCAACTAACTCTGAATATGGGTTCATCTCTGATCCTTAGAAGAATATTGACTTCCTCTTGTGCCAACTAAAATTATTATAAGAGTACAGTATCATGTCAAAACATGTACCTACAGTAAACACCTTTTTGTTTTTCTTCAATTAATCTTAACTTTTTCTTTTAGTTCTAGGTTTTACTGACAATAAGATGACCTGTTTTTCCTTTTATTGCTCATGAATCCTGATTTTCATTAGGACTTTAATTATATTTCATAAACATGAGGCTAGCTTTACCACTCAAGATGTTTTAATCATTTTAATTTGTCTGAGGACATATTTATATTCATTTTACACACTTTCTACCATCATTGTTTGATTTTTAAAGGACTGTAAGCAATATGATGGTTTCATTAAATAATAAGATTTATTTTTTTAAACATTTTTACTTCTTAAAGTTTGTTCTATTACATAAACATTTTTATTTTGAAACACTGGTGATTATTTTTTAACTAGCTTGAAGTCAGAAATTTTAAGCTCATAGTTTTATTTCTTCATATTGTTTGAGAGTACACATTTCTTCTTTACACATTACTCAAATTACTGTATATTCTTTCTCTTTTTTAATTGATACATCACTTTGAATTTCTGTGAAAATGAGAATGTTTATAAAATGTATGATGTGAGAGATATATTCATAACCGGCTCTAGCACCTATGTTGTAACCAAAATGTTTTAACTCACTGATGAAGTTTCCCGTCACACAAACTAGATATATTGCCAGTCGCTTTGAAAGAATTCTGTCTATTTATTGCAACTATGATATTCCCAATAGAGTGCCAAGAGCCGTCCTTCTTGCTTGGATTGATTGCTTTTTGTTCAGTTTCATACAAAAGACAGTGAAAATTTGTTATTAACTTTTAGGTCACAAGAGACGATGACACAAAAACATGAATAATCTTATTGAGATAATTCACCAGGCAAGAACTGTCGGATAAAGAAATAGAGATGGACTGAGACTGAGACATAACCGGACATTTTTCTTGTAAATACATGTATTATTTATTTATTCATTTGTTTATTCCAAATGTAGGGTCGGTAGAACAAAGCATTAAAAAATATCATTTTTTGAAAAATTATTTTCTGTTTAATTTCTAACTTAGACGTCTAATGACTTCATATTTGTACTACTGACAGTTGATGTCTTTATTTTCTGCTAGTTTCATGAAGACAGGCAGATCAGAATTTGTTCCTGCAAATCCATGCTGTCTTTAATATTGACAGTCATGTAAACAAGACAAGCAACATGAAATTTTATCAAGATCTCAAGCAACTCTCTCAACAATGCGTTTGTTGCTGATCTTTGATAAAAGACATTTTTGCAGGCACCTCTGGTGGTCGCTTCTTCTGTTTCTTCTCTTTTGGCTTTACCTGTCATCTTACTTTTTCCAGCACTCTCTGCAGTGCTCTCTAGCAAGCATACACACACAGCTGTTTTGTATCTGTTAGCTCAGTCTTGGTCCTGTCTGTCGCCCTAATAGACTTATGGTAATCCCACATGTTTTACACGGAGGTACCTAACTATAAGGTCACTTGCTATCTAGAAGGACTAAGCTCTTTTTTACACAAAGGTCGGTATAGTGTTCTGGGTCTGTCTGGCTCATATTGACTAATGTCGATGGTGGCCAATGTATGTTTCTGTGCCATTCTCTCTTGTTATTGCGAGAGGGGATTGTTTTATTTCCTGTGTATCATCTCTTTGTCAACTTTTAGAGAGATGATATTTTTTCCCTTGTAAGTAAGTCATCTCTCTTTAAAACGTCCTTGGCAGAGTCAAGGGTCAAAGTCTGGCTTATCTTTTAACTATCCTGGGCGCTTATTAAATTATATGACCTTGAGTTGAAAGCACCCTAAAACTCTCCATTAATAAACAAACAAACCAGTCCTCAGTGAGTTGATGAATGTACAGATGTAAATGTAATGTTATTCCTATGGAAACATGATATAATTTGTAACCACTTGCCATGTGAAAAGTTAATAAAAAGTGAAAGTGATTTTAAACCACGAGTTCATGTTTGTTGTATTCATATCGATATTATGTTGATATATTATTATCTTATTCTTAGGTAGGAAAAACTTCTTAGTGGATGCCACTAGTGGGCACTACTTCTGTTTCTTCTCCTTTGGCTTTATCCATTACCTTACTTTTCCAGCACTCTCTCCAGTGCTCCCTCAACAAGCATACACACACGGCTGTTTTGTATCTGTTTGCCCAGTCTTGGTCCATTATCTTACTTTTCCAGCACTCTCTCCAGTGCTCCCTCAACAAGCATACACGCACGGCTGTTTTGTATCTGTTTGCCCAGTCTTGGTCCATTATCTTACTGTTCCAGCACTCTCTCCAGTGCTCCCCCAACAAGCATACACACACGGCTGTTTTGTATCTGTTAGCCCAGTCTTGGTC
>JAUEKZ010191561.1:1078-12229 GCA_031471865.1 Melibe leonina | reverse complement strand
TAACAGTACAATAGCTGATCCACAGTACAATAGCTGATCCACAGTACAATAGCTAATCCACAGTACAACAGTTGATGCACAGTACCTACAACAGTTGATCCACAATACAATAGCTAATCCACAGTACAACAGTTGATCCACAGTACAATAGCTGATCCACAGTACAATCCTTAGATTGCAAAAACTGTATCGTACTTACGTTAGTGACACACATTTCCATCTCGTAACTCCCCAATGTATTACACGTCATGGAAAACGAATTCAACGGCTACAATATCACACAAGAAAGTAATGCCCAGTCTGGTATTAGGAAATTGTCGGGGGTGGGGCTAACGGCCCTTGTCATTCACTTGCAGTGGTTGTGAGATAACTAGAATGATGATGCAATCAAAGCTGATAGGTCTACTAATTATTTGCTTACCAATTTGCGATCTGTTTTTATTATAGCTTTATCTAAAGGTCAATAAAGAAATTTTGGATCATTCTTTTTCTGATCTTATATATCAGGTTTTACAAGAAAGTTGCATAATTTATGGTCTACCAATCAGTTTGGATTCAATCATAACATATAATATAATATGATGATATCACAACGAAAATAGTTTTGAGTGGCTCCAACATTCTCAAATCTGAGTGTGATGCTTGAGACTTGAGAGGAGACACTACGTGGTGCAGATTAGAAGATGCAACACAACTTACCTTTTCTATTAGTTTTTAAGCCTACGATCATCTTGTTGTGCAATGTCTCTTTCTCTTACGGGACAGATCGTCTGCTTGTTTGATCGTTCATGAAATTATATTCTTTGATCTGCCCTATTTTACAAGTGTCTCGCCTCACTAGGGGTTCCAATCTGTGACGTCATCGTTGACGTGGAAGACCATGAAATGAAGCGCCACTCTTTACGGTCGTGGGCCAGTGGGCTAGTCTACTCTATACAGGTTGATGCTTTGTAGATTAAGTATGGTGTGTTATTTGTTGAAAGTTTGTTGAGTTACAAATTAAGCAACATACGCTGCCCGAAGGGAAAAGCAACACGACAGAATTAATCTGAGGAGCAGACAGATTATGTAGAATTACTTAAGGAAACAAACAGAGACAACTTCAATATAAATAAAAGACCATTTCTCGAGCAGAGAAAACAACAACCACAACAACAACAAAAAGCCATACCCTTAAAACCTAGACAACGATGAGAAGATCCTAGAAAATCCTTAAGGTTTAAACCGTTGTTCGTGCACAACGTGCTAAAACATCCTTTAGATATCTTCTGATTCATAGAATAGAGCCTGAGCTTATCCGGGTCTCGAGCTGTGAAGCGGAATAAATGTAGCAATGACGCCATCCTCTGAATAAGACCCTGGTCTGTTACACATTTCTTCCCCCAACCTGGTAAATTTGGGGTAAATTTCAATTCACAATGAAGCGCCGCTGATACAGGTAGCAATTCAATCGACCTCTCTATGTTGCGTCCGTTTGGCCACCAAGCCTTTTTCTTAGATGATTAGCAATAAGCACATGATTCGTAACATCGTCACAACAGCTTTACAGGAAGGTAACAGTGCCCATTTTGTTTTTCAGCACAGTATCCAGGTAATATACTGTCATGTAGTCTAGTATGGTAAGTAGATTCCATTGTTTATTTCATTGAAGACATCGCTGGATATTTTAAGGAACAGCGAATTGGCACTTCCAAAAATAAAAAGAAAGAAATTTGCAGTAAAAATAGAAAATAAACCGACGAGATTTCTAATATTATAAAACAGATTCCGGTTTAATCGACATTTCTAAAATTGGTGCCTTTCAATGTTTGGCTTGTATATTAAAGGGCGCGGGTTCCAATCCGTCTTATATTGTCCAGTTCTTCCTGGGGATTTATTTCTTGTTGTTATGCTTGGCTAATAATTAGGTGGCACGTGGTAAAACATAACTTGGGCTAGTTCGGACAAAAGTAAATAATGAAAATATTTTAGGGCTGGAGAATCCTTACAGTAAGTAGCCAGTGAAACTTCTTGGGGGGGGGGGAGTTCTTGTAACAATATCATAACCAAGGTGTTACATTTCATTTTGGAGCTTCAACCCGCATCACACGAGTGAAAACGCCTCGCCAAAAGCGTAACAAAGACTGGCCGGGTGTAATGTGTTATGTGAGTGTGCGAGTACTGGCATTATTACATGGCACGTGAGGCTACTCACCTAGACAGCTTATCCTGTTAGTGAACATCTATTTCCGTGGTACCTACGCTCAATACGAAGGGTTCTTTAACTAAATGCATCTTATCCACTTTGCATCGAGCTGAGAAAATTGACAATTTGTTCTCGTGGCTTAATGAGTTAGTGAAGAAAGGCGTGACTTTGAGTGAGATTCACGGTGGATTAAAGCACGTTTTTGTGAAAAAATGAGAAATTTTGAACCTTTATTTGTCGTTGATTTATTCAAGTCAAATTCCATTCTTTTTGGCTTATAGTGCGTTTTGTCTTAGAACCCTTTATATATTACAGCAATATAGTATACATAATGATATATCTCAAGTATAACCAATAACAGTCTACCGACCGTTTACTGTTACTTGTAACAAAAGGAAGCTTGTTTTGTCCATCCAGGTCCATATCGATGCCCACTGTTTCCTTTTGAGCGTTGAGAAATTATTATATAAGCCAAGATCCTACTGGGATATTCAGCAGACAAGTGAGAGAGAAAAAAACTACGTGGGATTTAGAATAAGGGTTCTACACACTCACAAATCTACCCGAGACATGTGCCACATATCATGGATCATATTCATTTTTTAAAAGTGCAAAATCTTGGATAGCATTGAAGGCGCTTTGAAAAGCTTAGGTCCTAACGTCTCAGTGGAAAAAGCAAGGCGAGAGAAGTAGTTAAATTAGAGGACAGAAGCGGATAAAACTAACAAAACGTAGACATTTTTCAGTTATTCTTTGAGCATAAAACGAGAGAATAACTTTTTCTCTCAAATCCGTTATTTATACGATGTTAATTGAGATACTTTTTTCAGATTTAAAAAAAAACTCTAGACCTGATGTCGCACTTAAGGACCTTTAAAGGCAAACAACTCTATGATAGCGACATTAATTTTTTATCAAACAACTGGGATCGTAATCTCCCTTCAACCGAAAAAAAAAAACCATGAGTCCCAGGGGGAGTGGGAGGTGAGGATGTGTGTGGTGGTGGGGGGAGGGGGTCCTGCTTATCCACAGACTATTATTATCATTGTGATTTGGATCGTCGATACGAAGACCCATACTTCCCTGAATCACATGTTTATAAAATACTTACGACACCTGTCTAAAGTTGTACACGTGAGACAGCCATTGTGAAGTAACTATTCAACAGACTAACGTTGACGACCCTTGCATGTCCCTGGATAAACGATTTCGGATTAATGATTAAAAACAAGGAATTACAGAGAGATTAGTAAGCAGTAAATATTGCCATAATAATCAACCAATTGATTGTGGACAATCAAATGAAGAAGAACCCGCCCCATTTAGAAATCATGGAGGGAAGGCATTGTTCTCACAAAGCTACGAATTTTGTTCTCCTTCCTTTTTATTGGAAATCCATTCCCAAAATTAAATAGGAATGATAATTACACATGATCTAGACTTACTGATATCAAAATATGAAATTCTACATGTTATGTATTCAAAAGGCCAAACTATTTTATCATAAGTTTTTATATCTAAATGAGTAAAGCACGTTATAGATATAGTATTTTTCGTAAGCGTTTTTTTTTTCGTAATAAATCGTCTTGTCCAAAAATGTAAAATGTTATAGGGAGAGCAGGGCTGATAGTAGTGCTGTCCACTGTCCATGGTAAATAATATGACCCTGTTTGTAAGGTCGCAACGCCCTAAACCCTAAGGAAACAAATAAATCCTCCATTACATTGAAAATTTGACACGACAGGAGAGACAGAAGTGGAGGTTTTTGTGGGGTGTTTTTTTGTGGGGAGAGGAGGAGAATATAAAAAACAAGGAGAGAGAGGGGGCAGAGAGAGAGAGACAGAGAGAGAGACAGAGAGACAGAGAGCATTCCAGAAAGAGGGAAAGTGGTGAAAAGTGTTTACATTTAGCTTGAGAAAGACTTGAAACCAACATGATCGCCGTCTCCGCTTGCTTACTCAATCTCCGAGTCTTCGTAATTGTTTATTTAGACCTAAATCGAGCATAAAGAGGCTTGCCAGTAAGTTCCGAATCTCCAGTCAATGACCCTCGAAAGTAAAACGGAATGGAGAACTATACTTGTAGTTTATTCGAAGCGTTTCACGATTGACCAGACAACAGTCATGGACTCTGCTCTGGTCATTGTGACCACATACTAAAAATAACTTTACGAAGACTACGATTATATTGTGTGACATACACAAGACATGACACCGTCTCAATTGCTTACTGATCCATTATTTGATATTGTTTGTTGGGTGTGATTGGGGGGTGGGGTTTGGGGGTGGGCACATCTCTCAGCTTCTTCTTTTTTTTGTTCCCTCACATTTATTATTATTATTATCATTACTAGATAGGTCTCCCCATCCCACGGACATTTTGGTATCCGCTGATCGGTATCTTAGAACACGCTAAATCGCGATTTTTTGGGCCCAATCTGGCAACTTTGGTCCCCGCCGGATTGCGAAAGTACCTAATGTTAGCCTAGGTGAAAACGATGTCCGCAGTGAATCGACGGATTAGACAGAAAATGAATGAAATTAGTTTAATAAACTTTTTTTTTTCATTAAAACTGTTATCCAAATAAGAATACAATACCGCAACACTAGTAGATACATTTTATGTAATGGGATACTGCCAAATATCATTGTTTTTTGTTTGTTTTTTGTTGTTTTTTGTTGTACCGTAGTTTTCGAGAATATATTGCTCGCAACAATTTCCTGAGCCATATTATTATAGTTATTATTATTATCATTATTATCATCATTATTGTAAAGGCAAAACGGCACTGTTTTCCTCTTATTTACAATTCGGGCGGGATTAAAACCCCGACCTTGTTCCGATGGGGATGCTCAATCTACTGATCTACGGAGCCGTTTTTTTTCTATTGTTTTTGGTTTGGTTTTTGTTATGATTTTTTGTTTGTTTGTTTTTCATGGGGCAAATCTGGGGGCATAAGGCAAAGCATAGAATAGAAGCAGAATTAATAAATGGTAGGGTAAGAAATGTGGAAAGAAATTTTTTTTTTTTAAAAGAGAGAGAGAGTGAGTGAGAGAGAGAGAGAGATAAAGTCAGATACATAGACAGACAGAATGGCGCATTAATATATTATCGACTGACGTACAGACAGACGGAAAGCTTAAAGAAAAGGGAAAAGATTGTGCGTTCGTATGCGTGTGCGTGAGAGGAATTGATTTTGGCCGAAAAACAACATTAATGATAATAAATTGGCTCATCGAGAACATCAATCATTATGACATGAAGGAAATTGGGTGATGCGAGGGAGAAGAAGGGTACAATATAGTAATGTACCTACAAGCATCTCCACCACTCGATGGCAGCATCATCCGTTTGTTTGTTTGATTGATCGGTTGATTGATTTGTTGTTGTTGAGAATTTAGCGCGCTTATAACCATTAACCCGTTCACAGCGGTGTCCAATTCTAATAAAATAGAATACGCATAATTTTAATAACGTGTTATTTATATCAGATGAATAAGATGTTAGGGAACTGACATGTCAAAGGTCTAAAATTAAAACTTTTGGCATCTGCAAGCCCACTGAAATCTTAATTTGGTATAAGAAAGACCAAATCTTAAAGATTTAGAGTTTTGGTTAGTTATTTGAGAAATAACCTTAGCATTGAAAGTGTTAACCCATTCCCAGCGGGGTTGTTTTTTAACCTGATCGAAATATGCAAAATCTTCAGAATGTATATGTTCTTGTGCCAGTGAAATAAAACCTAAGAAAAATGGCATACGCCAGTTTAGTTGAATCTGATTTATCTGGTATAAGATCAGGGATATCTTGAAGACACTGCAAGGGTTAATGTTAGGTCCATCAGCACCCGAAAAGCAAGTCGATAGATTCAGTCAAAACATAAGACAATGGACAAACAATAATCTCACACACAAAAAAGGAAAAAAATCTACACAAAGGCCACATGAGAGAAGGGATTCCACTATACGCAATTCAATGAACATCTCTCCATAAGTTCTCCTGTAGTTGATGTGCGAGAACAATACACTCAAAGTACAAAATTGTGTAGGTCTAAACCTCTTTCACTTAATATTCTGCATTCCTCTGAGAGCTTCAAAACCTTGCCGTATTCTAGAGTATGTACTAACATAAAAACGGGTTTCTATAAGTGGAATTTAATCTCTGTTTTTTTTCTTCTTCTTCTTCTCTACACAGAAAGAGGGGATTTCTTTGGTTATCAAGTCCACCGTTTGTAAGTTGTATTCGGTTTCCCTAAGGTGAAGCAGGAAAATGGCGAGAACTGCTTTTTATTTATTGAGAGTTTTAGGGCACTTGCAACACTGCTATGGTCATATAAGCGCCCAGGGGTAAGTAAGATAATAGACTAGTTAAAAGAATAGCCAGACTTTGACCCTGCCAGGGACGTTTCACAGAGAGAACTGCACTGCTACGCTCTGAGGGAAAATACCCCTGGTCCACGGCAAATTTCTCAACCCAATTGGTCGACGACACCCGAGGGATCGAAAAACAAGGGAGACAGGTAACCGAGTAGATCAGCCTCCAGTGAAACTAGGTCATGCTGTCCACTAGCCAAAAGGAACAATGTGCAGTCTTAGACCTTGATGTTTACTTTTATAACCCATGGTATATTGCACTTTGACTTTATCATTCTTGTGGGGTTTTTTGGTGAAAATAATGTGATGAAAATAGGAAAATAAGCGCAACTGATGATCACAATCCCTTCAGTAACTATCATAATCTTTAAGCAGTGGGTTAAAAAGAAACACGATCTCCTACTTTTTTGTGAAGATGATAACTGGTTTAGGTAAATCCTCACTCCAGCCGTCTGATCAAGAAGTCGAATTAAAAATAATACAAGTTGCAGATACGAGACAAAAGCCAAAGAAAGGGGGGGAAAAGGAAACGTAGAAAAATGTCCATAATGGGATTCAAACCTCGGATCTGACTACGGCATCCATCGCCTGGCCGACAATACAGGACTGCAAGCCTATCCACTTAACCCTTTCACAGCGAGGTCGGATTCTAACCCAACTGAAATAAGCCAAATATTGAAAATGTACGTGTTCTTATACCACATAAATCAGATTTCAGTGAACTGACACATGCCAAAAGACTTTTAGCATATATATATATCAGTCCACTGAAATTTGATTTATAAGAACAAGCAGGTTTTGAAGATTTTGGTGTCCTTAGCAGTGAAAGGGTTAATAATCCAATCGTATGTTAGCTTTAGTTCTGCCTGTACCACCTGCGATTAACCCTTTCACAGCAAGGTCGGAACATAACCAAACAGAATATAATGTAAAATCTCTCAAAACGTTCGTGTTCAAAAACCATAATATGAATCAGATTTAAATGGACTGACATATCCGTGCACTAAAATCTTATTTATTTTGTAAATAATAAAAAGGCAAATCTTGAATATTTTGATGTATCTAACTAGATCTAGAAGACCTTAGCATCAAAAGCGTTTATGTTCTCGGTTCAGTGTTTGTTAATGACGTCTCACTCTCTATTACCGAATATCGTTGCACATCTCAACGCGATAGTCAGCGAAAATAGAAATTAAGATGACCTCATGAAAAGTTTTTAAGAACAAACAAAAAAAAACCCAAAAAACTTAACCCTTCATTCCATGAAGTAATTTTCTTTCAGAACATTTTCCATGAACATTAGAGTACTGTCTGAGTAAGAAAAGATGGCAACATTGCACAATATGGAGGATCTCTCCCCACCCCCACCCCACCCCCTGTATCTCTCTCTCTCTCTCTCTCTCTCTCTATCTATCTCTATCTTCCTCTCTCCGTCTGTGTATGTGCCTGTCTTTCTGTTTATCTCTCCTCTCTCTATCTATCTATTTAGCTCTCTCTCTCCCTATGTGCGTGTGCCTAACTCTTTCTCTCTCTCTCTCTCTCACACTCTCCCTCTCCGTCTGTGTATGTGCATGTCTCCTTCTGTTTATCTCTCCTCTCTCTATCTATCTCCCTCTCTCCCTCAGGGTGTGTGCCTAACCCTCTCTCTCTCTCTCTCTCTCTCTCACTCTCTCTCTCTCCGTCTGTGTATGTGCATGTCTCCTTCTGTTTATCTCTCCTCTCTCTATCTATCTCCCTCTCTCCCTCAGTGTGTGTGCCTAACCCCCCCCTCTCTCTCTCTCTCTCTCTCTCGGCAATCCATGTTTACCCACTGACCAATAGCATTCAAGCCAGCTCCTGAATGGTTTAACATGTTGTAAATATACGAGGCTAGCGCTTCTCGGACAAATATGACTTAATGCGACAAACGTCCCTCGTAAACACATTTTTCCTACATCTCTCCTGTTATTCATTTTCCCGCCCATCAATTAACCATAACACTCGAATACACACACATACACATACACACAGATATATATATATATATATAAATACTATATATGAATAGTAATAGCATGCCATATTGATATAAAGAGAGAATATCAAACAAAACAGCCAAAAGATATATATCTATATTTAAAAAAAAATAAAATATATATATAAAGTATTCATACAGTAATGATATCATCATGCTTAGAAATGGGTCATTCATGCATAATGTTTGGATAGATATCAACATACCATCTTTGGGAATTCGTATCGATCGAATGTATTGATGGATGGGCGAAGTTTTTTTGTTTGTTTTTTGGGGTTTGTTTTTTGTAGGTCATTTTCAGTGCCGTTTCACCCTTTCACAGCGGTATCTGATTTTAAGCCGAACTGAAAGATTTACATGTTCTTATCTATAAAATAAACTATGCGTGTGTGTGTGTGTGTGTGTGTGTGTGTGTGTGTGTGTGTGTATGTATGTGTCAGTGCGACGCCTCCTGGTCGCTACATGTCAATTTAGAGATTGAGACTTATATGTAAACAATCCTTATCAATCGCCCTGGTGCGAGAGTTATTGGGTCTTGAAGAAGAGATATTCGAGAAAACAAATTAATTTAACACCAAAAGCCTTTCTATTTCCCGCCACTATACGAATTTGTTTTTGTTTGTTCAGTGATTGGACGTGGAAGTGCACAGTAAAATAATTGGACACCAAAAGCTTATGGGTGAATGCGCGTTCAGTCATCATTGGTACCTAGAGCTAATAATCGTACTAAATCAAGGGAGCTAACCTCTTTGATTCGTACTGACTACACCAAGGTTCGAATGTTTCAAGTTGACTGCTCTTCTGGCGATTTTGCCACACGCTCTATGTATAACCTCATGATAAAAGAAAAGACACAACTATTAGTAGGGGTCTGTTATTCTACTATAATATATTCTATATTTTCAGCGAAGCTGTAAGAGTGTCTGTCCGGTATAAGAACATCCAAGTCTTTAAAATTTTGGTGTCAGCATTAAAAGTGGTAAGCAGGGCCATAACATGCGCTCCACTTAGATCTGTAATGATTTAATATTTGTGTCTTCAGTCTTCTTCGTAGGCATTATTTCAATGATTTAAAGAAATTCTTCCTCTCTCACATCCCTTACCATATCCTCCTTCCCTCCAAGGTAACATATATAGAGGACAAGTAGATAGACACACTGTTTTGTGCTGACAGCTAGACGGTGGGTGCCGAGGCAGTTCTGGGGTTTGAGCTCCAGAACGTGCAATTTTTTAGCGGAGAAAAATATACGATTAAAATTCAGAATACCAAAATCTATAATTTAATACGACATGGCTAATGAAGAACACTGTGTGTGTGTGAGTGTGTGTGAGAGAGAGAGAGAGAGAGAGTGTGTGTGTGTGTGTGTGAGTGTGTGTGTGTGTATGTGTGTGTGTATGTGTGTGTGTGTGAGTGTGTATGTAAGTGTGTGTGAGTGTGTGTGTGTGTGTGAGTGTGTATGTGTGTGTGTGTGTTAGTGTGTGTGTGTGTATGTGTGTATTGGTTAGGCGGGTGTGGGCACGACGACAGAGAGTCGGTATCTCCCCCACTGCTTGGCAACGAATTCATACTCGGACCGTACTATTCAGACCATTCTAAACCTGTAATATTAAAATAGACTGGCTGCTCAGTCTGTGGTAGATAGAGTAAGGACGAGAAAGTTAATTAGGAGCCGGCATGGGAGAGACCAAGACTAAAAGAGGTCAAAGAGCAGACAAAATGAAGATGTGCTAATGTTTAAGGGGCGGGGTTGGGACCACTGGACTTCACAGCGAAAGTCGCCAGCACAGACCGAGAAGTCAATAGTGCGATAGTCTTTGTCTTTGCCTTGTTCCTAATAACATTTCTCTTCTTTATTCTGAATCTATGTAACCTGAGGATAAGGTCACATCGTACTAAACGAACAGCTGTATGGGTGCGTCACACAGACCCTTGTTTGGTGCCCAAGGTCAGCAAGCTCCCAGCCTCCCCTTTCTGAGCTTTTGGTTGTTGTAGGTGTTGTTGTCATTGGTACTCCTGTTGCAGATGTTGGTGTTTTTGTTGTTGTTGCTATCGTTGTTGTTGTTGATGATGTTCTTAAATTACGGCCATGAGAATAAATTGAAAGACCACAGCACATCCCCTTCATCAGACCGAACGAACTCTTAGGAACAAAATGAAAAACGAAGCAGTTTGTTTCAATTCAGTGATGGGATGTGAGAAGGGGGGTGGGGGGGGGGGGAGAAGTGGGAGGGGGGTAGGTAATCACTCTTCTCTACTCTTTTCTTTATTTTTTTTCTTCTTCTTAATTTTAGCTCATCTCAGGTCGGCTAATAAGGAGTTGGTGTGCAGAATGATGTATGGCCATTCATACAATCTATTAATCACATCATCATCTTCATCCAATCCTCTATCTCTATCATTATCGTCATAATCTCCGTCCATCCATCTCTATCTCGGTCTCCCTATTATATGGGTATGAAACCAAGGTTCGCCGCGCAATTCGCCAATCGTCCAACACCTCATTACACAGAATGTGAATGCGCGTGTGTGTGCACAGGCGTAAATATTTCCTCACTAAATGGTTTTAATCTATTTGGGG
>JAUEKZ010191517.1:0-12231 GCA_031471865.1 Melibe leonina | reverse complement strand
GAGAGAGAGAGAGAGAGAGAGAGAGAGAGAGAGAGAGAGAGAGAGAGAGAGAGAGAGAGAGAGAGAGAGAGAAAGGGATACTATCAACAGCAAAAAGCTCTGGTTAACTATATTGCTCACCTGAGGACACAGGTGCTCAATTTCTGCAGCAGCCATGCGTACCAGCTTAACCCCGTCCTCATTGTTGGACATGGAACATGCCAGACTGGCTACCTGTACACACCGATGACAAAGGAAAATCAACTTTCTAAAAGAGCCAAAAATATTTTATCATTTACAAAATCTTGAATTTTTTGGGCAATGAAAATAAAGCTATTACTTAATTTCAAAAACTTGATATTATCACAAATCACTTCGATAATTCTCACAAAGTTTAAAAGCTATTTACAGTAAATATTGTATTTCCCTCTATTTTTTCATAGACCTGAAATAATGACATGAATGTAAAAACATGTTTTAATGTTCAACAAAGTTTCTATACAAAACAAAAGCAGACTCATTACATTTTCAAATGTTATCTAATAACAAATAGGTTCAATAAGGTAAGACATCACATGTCCTCTCACCTCAACAAGTTTGTTGGCGTGCTCCATAAAGACCTGTGCGTACTCCTCAACCCCCTTCTCATCCCCTGCTTTAGCAGCCTCAATGAGCACCAGCAGCGGCACGTTGGTCTCTAGGAACGTGTCAGACACGTGGTCCACCACTGCCTTACGTAACTGCACATCATACCACAACACATACACAGAATACAATATGATAAGAAAAATGGAGAAGCTTCAGTAGACAGAAGATGAAACAACACAGCCTTTATTTATTCTACTTTATAAGAGACTAAAGTAATTATACTGTGTTACTCAAAGTGTGTTACAGAATAGAACAATCAGACGATAAGTATGTAGATCAGTACCATTCTTCTGACAATAACTAAATAACTATCTAATAAACCCTGATAGTGAAAAAGTTACAACAGATTCACCACATAAAAAACAATTCACACTCTAAAACGTAATACAACAAACAATTAATTACCTATCTTTCAACTTAGTCCTCTTTCATCACCACTAAAATGTGTTTGATAATAGTAAAGAATGGCATTTCAACATTTCCTTTTTGGTGTTAACTTTTCCACCCATGAATACCCCACTATTATGAAAGTCAAAGGGAGAAAATAATGCAACATTTCACAATCAGTGACACAATAGGCTGCCCATGAACTTACCTGTCTCCTCAGATCTTTGGTTTTCTTGGTCATGTTATCAATGGCCATCTCTAACTCCTCACTTGGTTCCTTCTTGCCTGCCTATTTGTGCACAAACAACAAGCAGCAATTGAGTACTTCTAATCAACAAATGGTATGACATCAAATGTTGTCTATCATTAATCCATGCTGCTTTTACAACAAAATAGACATGGAAGAAAATAATCCACTGATAAACCATCCTGGATTGCAATCCAATATAAAAAATCTTTAAGGGTAACATTCTATTATTTTCATTCACAATGATTAAAATAATTGCAACAACTGGGCCCAAACCCCCCCCCCCCCCCCCCAAATATAAAATGAGAGCTGCTGAATGACTAAGGAAATATCTGCAACAATTTCAAGAACTGGCTCTCTTTGGGCAAGAGAAACATCCCTTTAGAAGTAAATATCACACTATCAAACTTTGCAGAGTGTGCACATGATAATTTGGATTTGATTTCAACTTTCCAAAATATTCATGTTTTAAATTTCTTCCCCTACTTGGTATTTATCTTATTGTAGTGGGTTAGTCTTCGCACATTCCAAAATAAGGCAAAGGAAGACTGGTGGCAAAGCATTCACTATACACACATGAGGTAACACTATGTTTACACACACACACACACACATACACACACACGCACACACTCATATATACAATCAATCCAAGAGGAGCCACACTTAGGAAAGGAGATACATGCTTCTAGTTCAGAATTTCCACATTCTCCCTCTATAGAATTCATTTGATTCTTTTTTAACATTGGAATGTAAAACATTCATAACATTCTTTCCTCTTTTCATCATTTCTCATTTCCTGTCAATGGTTCTTGTATGTCTTTTTCTCCAAATGTCAGCTCTTTAGTACATGCCAGCAGTGTCAAAAATCAGGTAGCAAAATGTTTCCCTCTCTTATTCAAGCGTGCTTCATTTATATGTAATAAGCTTTAAATAGAATCAAAAACTATTTTCCAGTATTTCATGCTGTAAGAAATTAAAACAAATCTTCCATTGGTTACAGAATAGTTGCCAAGACAAAATTTGCAAAGAAACCAGTAAAAAAAGTAATCAAAATAGAGCTAAAAAGAGTTGCATCAAACATGGCATGGCGATTTAGGTGAAAAGAAAAAAGGAATTAATGACGATCAAACAAAATATGGTAAAATGTGTAACCCACGCATAAAATGTTTCAAACTAAAACTTTGTGTGCAGTAGTAATGGGAAGGAATAGTAAAATTATCACAATCCTTGTCATTAGGACGGTCACTGTCATTGCCAGGCATTTAATTCCTCATGCCCAGGCAGGGGAGACAACCACACCAGACACTTATGGCAACATTAGTATCATACTGCACTGAAGTACCGCATAGTACTACAGTGTACTCTTGCAGGATATATTGTTACCTTGCTTGGACTCCAATTCCAGGGTGTGCCACACTGTATGCAAGGAGTGTGACCATTTAACCAGTTACACATATAGGTAGATTATAACATACAATAACTGGCAATATATATTACAATAACAGATGATGTACGCATTTTCTACTTTACAGATGTTGCACCTAGGGCTGTTTAACATTCATAAGGAATTAGCTGAATTTTACATTGTCACAATTTTCATAAACACTTAACTTATTAAACTTTACTACAGTCCAAACTCCTAAAGCACAAAAAGAAAAAAAAACAAACCCATACATACCCATAATATAATCCATGAGTGGTTTCCCTTGGTTTTGAAGGCTTTTTTTCCTAATCGAAACTTTCCCATTTCAAAATCTTAGGAATTAGGCAACTTTTATCATTTTAAACATCAAAACATTTGCTTTTGCCATTCAAAATGGTCTCTGCAGAGTGGATTGAACTCTTAAAAATAGGATGAGTTAATCAAAAATATTGTTGTAACTGACCTATTCTAAGATTTCCTTGGTGTCTATCAAGTCTCTGCATGATATTTGTGACAGTGATGGCAATAACAATTGAAATATTCCAATAGGTAGATATGGAAATAGGAATGAATTTGACAAAGTGAAAATCGAATAAATCTTAATATCTCCAGCCATCCTGCAAGTTTCTTACTGGTGCCCAGAATGGTTGAGGATGATGATTATTTTTCTGCTAAAGGTGGTTCAAATCCTCATCACCCAAAAGGTCAACAACAGGTATGCAGATAGTGCACAAAACCACTTAACCAGTTCAGTGTGAAAAATGTAGAGCTCTGTTCTTAGAATTTTACAATAACAGTTTATTAAGATATAAGCAAAAAAATCATCAAGAGATGATAATACAAATGGACCAAAAAAGAGGAAAATAGCCAGATTTATAGAGACAAAGAAGAACAAAATAATAGGTAAAGAGAAGAAAACGTCCTGCTTTTGGAGGAAAATTGTCATCACTGATCATCAATAAAAATTCAATAACTAGTATGCCAAATATAACTATGTTCGCCCCCTGCCCCCCCCCCCCCTCTCCCAATGAAGAAAAACTTCATAAAAAATGATTGATGTTACTTCCAAAGTAGAACACAAAACTCAATACATTAACAATAAAACAGAACTGGTACCCTGTTCAGTTTTCTCAGGAAAATTTGAGCATTTTTTTAACAGACTGTCATAATGCTCACATTGTTTCCGCTTTCATAAATGTGAGCATAATACTTTTCTTTAACAGACAACACTCACATTATTCATATATTCAGTGAGCAGATCCTGAAGTGCCTGCCTGACAGCATTGCACTCCTGCACAATTCTCTCTCTACGGTCGTCTCGGGTACAAGACGAGTCTGCCATCAGAGCAGCGCCACTAATGATGCTCTCCACTCGTTCCTCCAGCGATGGACGACTTCGAACTTCGTTGTATGAAAGAGGATCCATAATTATTTTTTGCTGAAATGAAATCAGACAGATTATTATTAAGGGACAATTCAATAGTTGTGGCCCTGTCAACAGCACTAAGCTTTTCATCCAGCTTTCCATGAAACAACTCGATAAGAAATGAAATAAGTATTGAGTCTAGTATATAACAATTTTACAACTACGCTGGATTGAAGTGAATAAAATCTAGAAAAGTGTATATCTTTTTTCCTTACATCGAGTTCATCCAAAGCAGCAGCAAGTTCCCCTGGTCCCTCGTATGGATGAGCGTCACTTTGACCGGATGCCTGGGCCACATCAGATATTGCATTCACAGCATCACAAACCTGCTTGTACGCATAGTCCCGGTTGGACCGAGCAGCAGCCAGCTCCGGATGACGGACATATGTCTGGATGAATTTTAAGAAAAAAATTATCAAGATATGTAATAATGAAATTCAATGACAATTTCTGAACATAAATATTTCTTCATTTTCAAATCAGAATCTTATCTTTATATCTTAACCCTTGTCGTGTGCTCGTGCTGTGACCTGTCCATGAACTCATTACCCCTCAGTGCAAGCTTGCCCGGTCACGATAACATGCTAGTATCCCTTCCGTGCGAGCTAGCCGTGGTTCGTAATGTTTATTGTTGTTGTGTTCATCTCAATCATTAAAAACATTGTTTACCGAAAACCATTCATATGGTTTATTAGGAAGCCATGATTTTTAAACAGAGCGATGAGGAAAGTTTTCAAAGATGCTCTTTTTTTATTATAATTAATTATATTTTAATTGATATAACCTTGCGTAACATAAAGTTTTGTTTTAATGAAAATTGATAGCCAAACAATTTTATTTGTTTTAGAATCGTAAATACCTTCTTCAATAACACACATTTAAATACTGCCAATCACGAATCCGCTGTTTGAGAGCAATGGGGTACGAGTGGTCAAGTTTGCCTTTGATTATTAACGTTAGCAATAAAAATTGTGAACATGAAGGTTGCATGACGTGTCAGCGTGTCTGGTTTAGTCCTGACCAATAACATCTCTGGGAAGCCCCAACCTTTTATCAAAGATCGTAAGGGGTCTATACTGGGTTTGCAAAACAACCAAGAAAAAACTCAAATAAATATAAAATAGCAAGGTTTTTATATAAATTTATAGACAGAATACGTATGTAGGCCTATAAACACTTTCCAAAAAAGCCGTTATTTTTTAGATTATGCAAATTATTGACAAAATATTCCTGAAAAAAAATTTCTCCTCTCCTAACGAATCCCCTACAGATCCCTTACGAATTTCCCCATGAACGTAGAGCAAACACCATGATTTATTGAGACCAGCTGGTTGGTGCATCATTCAAGACTACGCTGGATGTGCAGTGAGATTGGTCACTGTGTAATTTTCCGATGTAAACAATGTCAAACAGTATCCATCCCTGCACACATGCTCTACCGGACAAGGATGTGTGTTAGGCAAGTGAGTAGACTGGAAAAACATGGATGGTTGAGATGCGAGTGAGTAGGCCTGTAAAATCTGGTCTCCACTGTACAAGGGTTAAAATGGCCCTAACAATTTTCAGATACACAGAGGTCTTAAAATGAACTAACTCACCTAAAAACAAAAAAAAATCATATTGTTTATGACAGAAAATTTATATATATATATATATATACAAAGACCATGAAAATAATTCTATCTTTTTGTGCAATACACAGACTGGATTATCTTACATGATTCGATGTGCAATGAGTGTGTGTGTAGCACGTACCTTTGAGGTAGACAGCAGCATCATGCTATTCTTCTTCAGGACAGCTCTGGCTGCAGCCAGCTCTTCACGATGCCTTGGGTCTTTCAGGTCCTGGGAACAAAAATTTGGCAGAGTTGTTTACAATCCTTGATGATATGCAAAAACCTATAAATAAAAACTTCTTAATTGACTTAAAATTCATTATTATCTATTTTCAAAACTCAAGTCTAAAAATGTATAAAAATGCCCCCAAGACTATGAAATGCTTGTGATGGGTCGACATTGATGAAACATTGATCATATAAAGTGAACTTTATTATTTTTCTTATAAAGAATCTTAACAAGTGAGCTTTAGAAAACCTGATTCGAACCACATTTTGATAATTATTTGATTATTATCTCGAGTGTAAAGTTGACCACGGTTGTCAAAGGCTTCGAAGAGGTATTTTGTTTTCAGGATGAGACCGAACATGTCTAACTTTTAAAAATGTGGTTAGTTTTTATCTTGTATAGGTTTAAGACCAAGGCCTGCTCAGGATCACCATCTCAAACCCATTCAGGACCATGGCCAACTGAGTCAAACAAACATATGTGCAAATATTGAAGAGTGTCATTAACTGTGTATGCACATAGTAACATAGCACTCACAGCTTGTCGTTTAGCAGCTCTGTTTGTGAGTTCTGCCATGCTGCGTCCAAACTCTCTGAAGCCATTCATCAACTCTTGCTGACTGGTTGCATTTTTAATGCGGTCCAAATCATCTTCCACCTGTGAGCAAAACCAAAATAACAATGTATGTAAAAAACTTGGGGAAAAATAAGTTTTACATTTTCAGTGCTCCCAAAGCTAAAATTGAAAAAAGTAAGGAAAATTTCCAGGGACAGTCTCAATAAGGGTTCAGTGGGCAAAGTCCCCGTTGATTTTGAAAACAACGCTTTAAGAGGGGAAAAAAAATGTTTCTCCTAAAACATTACAGATTTTTGTAAAACTATGGATAATTTAAAGCATTATATTTAAATACATTCAAACCTTCTTAAAAATCACAAGACCCAAAAAATCAATTATCTCTCTCGTTACCGCCCATTGAAAAATCGTAACAAATGTTACGATGGATGAGTGGGTGATTTAGATGTGCTCTTTTTACAAATTTTTTTATTTTATTGCAAGATATCTTTATATTTTATCAAATACTAGATTTTTATTTCAATACAAACAAAATTTCATTTTATTTGACTTCGGCAAAAATTTGAGCGAGTTTTCACACTATAAAGATTTAGCGTTGCCATAGCCGCCATCTTGGATTTTTAAGAAGATCGATCTTACTACCTCTGGTTTCTTCCTCAAAAACTTAAAAAAAGAATGTCTCTGAACGTCTCAGATGACTTTGATCACTCTTTAGGTGATCCAGGTTAGGAATGGACAGACGAGGAGTCATCTACAGATTATGGGGATGAAGAAATTCCAGCGGAACCAGCCTATGCCCTAAGGTAGGTGTTTGAGACAGCGTGCATTCCACTACGACATGAGTATTTCTTGATAAAATTAATCTTTGCATCACTTTCAGACCCTTTAGACGTATTGCACTACTATTTGGAAGTGCTTATGATAATATTAGCAAAAGTTTTAAGTTTTCAACTGAAAGAAATACGTCTGTAGCATGTTCTAGACCTACTCATACAAACTGGGTCATCAGCTGATTATGGAAGTAGGCCTGTCGTTTGTTTAAATTTTTTCAATGAGGCTTTCCTACTCTGTACTGAGCTTAATTTTCATTATTTTTAAATGTGATTTGTTTTCTTTTCAAGAGAAACTGAAATTCTAACTCTGGAAATCAGATTTTATCACTCTCTTCCCATTATGTCTTTTTTATTAGGCTAGTTGTTGTAGACAAGGTCAATTCCACTATAATATTGCATTCCTTTTTGACCGTTTAAAAGTATTTCAGTACTGATTTCAAGTGTTTCTAATGTTATTGGTAAAAGTTTTAAATTTTTAACTGCAAAAAAATTGATCTGTGGATGTTTTAGACATGAATGTGGTCGTCATCTGATTACTGAAGTGGGCGTGTCGTTTGTTTACATTGTCACTCGGTATTTGAAAAATCTGATTTTTTAAATTTTTATATTTATAAAAGATATAATAAAAGTTATATATCACCAATGAAACCTAAACAGTTTTATAGAGTTGCCTCCTCTGAAAAAATGGATGTATGACATGATATGCTTTACTTTCTGCTTAGGCTGTAGGATGGGATTAACAGTAGGCTGGTATGCAAATCTGTTAAAACCCCCCCAAAAAACAGCCGTAACGAGAGAGTTAATGTAGGAAAAGAAAATCAAAAAGACTAAATAATCTGATTGCTACTCACAGAATGGAGCGATTTCATCAATAGATGGACATCCACCATGTCTGCCAGAATCAGCAAACGTGTCACTGCCGACAGAAGAGCTCTGGCAGCTCTCACCATTGCTCCTCTCTTTACTGAAGAACATGGGTCTGCAGCAAAGTCCTGAGAGCAGTCATCCATTGTTTCACCTGCAGCAAAAGAACAAATTGGATTACCCTGCAATTTATCAATAAAACGCCTGAATTCTCCTTTTATAACATGACATTCCTTCAAATTGACATATTTCAAATATTCCGCAAGCAGGAACTTCTCTTTCAAGGTAAAACAAATTTGAAACATAAGGAGTAAATGGGTTCTACATTGTTTACATAATATGACCATGTGTATGTGATATTCACCTGTTTGACGAACTTCATCAATTGCAGCTAACATCTCCATCTCCACCTCTGGGTTATCCTGAGCAATTTGATTTCCTTGAACGATAAAATTTTCTGTTGCCTTCTTCACTGCTGCGCCTAAAACATGAGCTTTCTTGGACCGGCCCTTCTTCTTGTTGGATGGGCCATTCTGGCTTACTAAGGTGGTTACCTGTGATAAATAGTCACCGCATAATCAGATAATCAATTGTGCAATCATATGGGAAAGTCCACTGTTACTGTTTACTTTTTATAACACTTTAGTAAAAATTTCCTCTTTCATTTCAAATAAATATACCATAGTATATCCGTAGATTAACATTTTGAGAATTCAGCCTAAAAGTTGCAAAGCTCTTCAGTAACCCCCTAGCGTATAATATTGGTCAAAGAGAGCCACCCAGATCATGAGGAATGTTACAGATACAAACAATATAACAAAAGCAAAGGAAATTTCACAAAATGTTGTCTCTTATCTTTGTTCATATTCAACCAAATAAACAAAATCACACCAAAAAGAAACAAATTGATAACTGTTGAGAGTGTTTAAGCAAAAAAATGTGAGGATGGTTACAATTGAAAATCCCCCTTGAAAACCCAATTTTCAATTTTGATTTACTATCCCAAAAAGCAATCTACAAAAAAACAAACCTACTTTGTCATTACACAAAAAAAAAAAGCAAATCAAATCAGTAGAGTGCTTTTTGGTTGATTATTTGACTTCTGAACAAAATCAATATGAAGCAAAAAAAATGTGAGGAATGCTACAGGCCCTCAGCAGGTAACATTCCTCACACATCCTTGAAAAAATTAGAATCCGATAAGCTAACATGGTTAAATAGTCAGATTATTAAACAAAGTATTCAAATCTCATAGAAAATGTCTATCGTATTAGAGAGACACTGCTAGATTCCGAAATTTGATGAGATTTGTGAGGAATGTCACTGTTATGCTCAGATTGTGAGCTTAAACTTTCATCATCAATCACTGTAACGTTTGTGTCCCTCGGTATGTTTAGGTTGCTTATAAACACAGCTGAAGACCTAAATTATGTCCAAAAGATTTCGAAAATCATCATTTTGCCGCAGCAAAGGAAAAATATTGCATTTTTATAACCTTCCACAGTGATCGTCAGGACGGTTACACTGTAAAAAAGGATGGACATTTTTTTTTCGCACTCTCTCACAGATACCATCATGTTGGAAAGACCTAAACAATGACCGGCAACAAATGCTTCACGGAAACACTTATTAAAAATATGGAAGCCAGTAAAATTAAACGAATCGAAGTACTTAGGAGAGCTTCTTTTTTGTGACATAGTAAAACCAAAGTTATCAAAATTTAAGATTCAGGGAAAATATTTTTCATGAGTAAAGACATGTGAGTTTTTGGTAAACAGAAACGGTGGACTTTCCCATATATAAAGATTTTAGTATTCAATTCCAATCATTTCAATAAACAATGGATGGATGTATAATTTTTTTCTCTTGGTGATCCATCAACAAAGTGGTTATGTGCATTCCAGTCAAATCAGTAAAAACTCTGTCAAAGACTAAAATATACGCATGATATGATTCAATGATACACTTTCAAAACAAAACAAAAACAGGATGTAAAAAAGTATCACAGCAGATTTTTTAGAACGCACACAGTAAAGCTGTCTGTTCTATAAAAACTAATTCCATTAAAAATCAGTCATAGCATATCATTTGCCTAAAAAATAAAAGACTCACTTGAGTGACTAGGGGTTCCAGAGTTTTCTCAACAGATCGTGTACGGATTTCCAAGTTCTTTGGGTCCCATTTTAATTGCAAGGACCCTTGCATGGGAACAGGGCTACCCACAGACATCACTCTTGTTTAGAAAACTTGTGAATATAAGAGAAAAAACAGCAATTTTCAAACGATTCTGAAAATTATTAGAACAATTAGACTAGATAGTTAAGATAGGCTCTATCTGTTGTTAAGTTCTGAAATCATAGACTGAATCTTAACTCTTGATGCAATTACAACTTAGGTATGAAGTATAGATACATTAGAAGAAGAAAAATATTCAGATCATACACTGAATAAAATTACAAAGAAAATTTGAAACAATTATAGAGTCTAGATCTAGAAATAAGTGGCTAAAATCAAATTCTCTTTGAGACAATTCTTCATTTCACTGAACTTGTAGTAAGACACTGAAAATTATCGAATCAAAACAAATGATCAGCAAAACCGAACAGTTACTGGAGTTATCAACAAATGCACAATAAAGCACAGCGTATAAAACAAACCTTTGAGGAATAAGGAGATCGGGATATTTGTTTAAAAAATGAAGTATCTCTTTCTTTAGTTCTTGGCATCCATCGAAAACGAGAAACGGGAACCAAACCAGTTCTCTCGATCAACAAGCCATTATGAGTAACCTCAACTTCCGGTGAATTTCCAGGGGGTCGGCTATTTTATCAATAAGCAAAGCAAAACAAGAATGAATCTGCACGACGAGATAAATACTTTAATCCACACTAGTCGAATTTAAAAAATATATCTTTGGCAACCGTTCGTTAATGATGCATTGATGTCTGGAAAATTTCTTAGTATGTTTGCAATAACAGGTGGAAATATCCAAGCCGACCCCTAAAATTGTGTGTCATGTTCCGTGTCTGCTGAAGTAAAAAAGACTTGTCTATCAGGGATGGGCTGTATCTAGCTATCAGAGAACAGTTGATCAAAGGAAAGGTGTGATAATAAATTAAGCATTTTAGTAATAGCCAGAGTGGATGTAAACAGTAAGCGGGTAAATGATGCTGTCACTCCCAGTGACAAAGTTTGAGGGGTCAACATTCCTGAAAGGTCAGGAATGCGGAAATAAGGCATTCAATAAAAGAGGTAATAATTCACTCAAGCATAAGCAATGTGATCAAAATTTTCGGATCACTTTTTGATCAAGTTCATTAATAGACCAATTTAACTATTTTTCATTTTCGAGCATTGACGAATACTCTCTTTTTATGTAAGAAATCTGGCAGGTTGATTAGAATCTAAATCTAAGTGCTCTGAATCAGAGCACTGTGCTTAGAATGTATAGGAATTTAGAATAAAGCGATTGAAAAGAAATCCGGAATGTATTTTTTGAAGGGCGATCACTCTAGACTTGCTACTTGTTACAAATTACAAATAGAAACAAGTTCGCTCCTTCCTTTCAAAAATGACCGAACGCTTTATTTGTAGGCTTATATGATCAAAAAATCATGTTGCACGAGCTGCTCTTCGCTTTAAATGGACATTATGGAGGCGTTTTTAAATTGACTGCAGATGGGATACAGGTTGGCTTTGTATAGTCTGCGATCATGATGACAGGGAGCGTGCTGTTTCTTGCTTGGAGTTTTGTTGTAGACAAGAATGAGTTGTTCACTTGCTCTCAATCAAAGGCCTGTCATAATTGAAATTATCAAATCAGAAACAACCAAAATATCCTGAATTATTCTTTATTTTACACCAGACGTTTGTGCTCAGAATTACGCCTTCATTAACCCTTTCACAGCAATGGCTGATTCTAACCCCGGAGTGGTTATATGCACCCGAGGTGAAAATAAGACTTTCTCTTATTTGCCCCCGGTTTTCTTAAAATATAACTCCA
>JAUEKZ010191495.1:0-12235 GCA_031471865.1 Melibe leonina | reverse complement strand
ATGTATGTATGTATGTATGTATGTATGTATGTATGTATGTGTGTGTGTATGTATGTATGTATGTATGTATGTATGTTATCTTTCCCAATCTTATCTTATATCCTAAAACAGTTGAGGTCTTTCTGATTCCCTTGTATCTTGTTTAAATTTTCTTTCAAAATCAATAAACTTTTTACTTTGTTTGGACATGTGTAACTTGATTTGATAAAAATCATTTATTGTGCATTTTAATCATTTTAAAGACTTTTCACCTCCGCAAATACAACAAATTAATCATTTCTCAGAGAGATGATAACTCCTCCAAACTTACCCTGAATAAAAATTCCTCGCACCATTTTGGGTTTAACGACTGAAAAAAAAGCAAGTGTCAAATCAGGGAGGTTACCTTCAAAAGAGGTAGAAATATGGAATAAAGAACTGATCAGACATATATATGATATATTATATCATCTCAATGTCAACTCTTTAAGTGTGAATGATTTGTCTTTAAAATTCTGAGTAAAGAATTATCATGCTAAATAAAATAAAACTACGTCCTGCTATCAATGAATGAGGAACACCTTATTCTAAATGTGTCATTTTTAATATCATGTTTGTAATGTCCGGATGGTTGTTGTTCATGTAAGGTCTCCATTAATTATAAACAAGGACAATCTAGCCTATTCATACTTTAAGCTTATGATATATGAAATGGTGAATTTAGCATGGTCAAATAAAGTCATCAAGTTGACAGCAAAGCCATACAATTCATTTTTTGAATTCACTACACAAAGCACCACTGACAAGAAAAAGTAACAATATATTTTATTATATAAAGAATAGCATTTTGAATTGACATACCTTTCGGACAACTGAGGTCTGTTTTGTATCAATTAAATAATCACCTTTCAAAAGGGATATTTTAACATATGGATCACTGAAAATAAATCAAAATTCATCCTTCAAATTGTTTATTGAACACAGATACCCAAAAGAAGACAAACATTTTTCAAAACAAAGACAAGAAAGTCAATGGTCAATCAGCTCACACAATGCAGGAACAGTCCTATCAAGCAACATTCAACAGTTACACAAATTCTTATTATTTTAACCCTTTCAATGCTAAGGTGCTAGATACATCAAAATCTTCAGAATTTATGATAACAAAATAAATCAGATTTCAGTGGACTGACATATATGTACATGTTTTTTGCACTTCTCAGTTCACAGTAATCGGGATCATACCAGATGTATGAGAACATGTCATTTTCTAAAACATTTGGCATATATTTCAGTTTCGTTAGATACAGACCCTGCTGTGGAGGGATAAAAGTATTCAAACTCACCTATCATTAGTTGAAACTAAACCATTGCTATCCCAAACCCAGTATAGATAAGTCAAATGGCTATGCTATGATATAAACTTGTAAATAAAAACCTAATTTTTAAAAATTCTGAGCTTATAAAATAATTTAAGACAACCTATGGGACTGAGAAATGATTCTTACCTTGCTCCAAATATATCTTTCTTTGCTAGATTTACTCCTTCAATCACTTTTATCCGGAGCAACCGAGACGAGGAACTTGACTCATCCTTTAAAAAAAGGTGACAACTTAGAATTAGGTTCTTTATATCAAATATCAATCTCTGAACACACAGATATTTTCTTTTCTTTTAAAAATAAATAACAACATGAGGCAAGATTGAAATTCAACTTACTCACCTCAATATATGACACAATTTAGTATATGATTTTCAGGTTTATTTCTAGAGGCTAAATATGATTTAATAGTCCAAACTATATAATTATTATTTGCAAATCAACGGTTTTTGAGGGGATAAAATAGCATTCATTAATACTATTTATCAAATACAAGCAAGTGTGCCTTCATGCCCATGAATACTTCAGCATCATATTTATAGTTTTCTGGTCTAACACACATTAACACTATGTTGTATGCTATCCCAATACACTTTGATGACTATCCTATGTTGGCTTTGTAATGCGATGACAAACGAATTAAGGTGATGAAAATAGTAATATTTGCATCAATTAGTAACAGCTATAATTACTTAAAATTGAAATATCATTTATCAAACAGAAAGCATTACTCATGTAGGGTTAGAAACTGGCAACATTCCATTTATTTTGGAGCAAACTTTTCCTCATGATAATATCAATACCACTTTCCAAAGGGTTAAAAAAAACCCTCTTAAAACTTGCCTAAACTATAATTCTTTTTTAAAAATCAGGTCTAGAACAGAGGGGCCATTCCATTGTTAATTGTTGGGAAAGAGTAGCGATTTCTCTTACAATAGCTGGCTACTGACAAACTCCCTGCACTTAACAGTTATGAACAAGTTAATGAGGTTTTCATCACCTTAGTCGGTTTTGTCATTACATCACACAGCCAATGTTGGATAACCAATGATAGTTAAATGTATTCATAGGAAAGGAAGATTTAATGATCGTTAAATCACAAAAAGGTGAACAGAACATAGAAGTATTCATACGTTCAAGAAGACCATTACACCCGCCTGTAATTGATAAATAGTGCAGTAGAACTCAATTATAGCGACACCGACTACAGTGGGATCACTCCTAAAAAAGGACCTTACGGGTATCCTCCTTTTTTCTCTTGTAAACTCTATAACCTGTGATACAACACGACAGAGAAGGGCCAATCTCCAGATACACCAGGAGTAAGTGAAAGGAAGAATAAGATCCTACTGCACTTTATCAACTAAAACCATTTTGTATCGTCTAATTGATATTTTGTCTTTAGCAATGAACCACATTATTCCCAGAAACCTTTATTTTATGATAATCAGAATTTTTAAATCATTTATAGCACACAAAATTAGACTAGATCAGTGCTGCCATGAAAATGTGTACAATGGAAAGCCAAAATTAGTAAGATTTTTTTTTAATGCATACAATCTTAAAATTCAGGTAATTTCATTAGTGCTACGTGGTAAAAACTGCTCAAATTAGCGTCAAAAACAGGCGGCTGTGACAAAAAAAAGCATGTATTCCACCAGCTTTCAAGTTTGTCAACTAGTTCACAAATCGTCATTAAATCATGGCAGTTACCCGTATCATAATTAAAGAGGCAATATATTTCAGTTATCGAACTGAAAACGGGTAATCTGTATTTGAAAATGGTTTTCAAAATACAAAAAAATGACCAATAAGTGACAAAGCCTCTCAAGGATTGACACGGTTTCGAACGAAGTAAGCATTCTCAACAACGATTGAAGCTTAATATCACTTTGAAGAGGAAGTGACTATAGCTATTTTCCGGTAGACGGTTACCTATGAAACGGTAATTCAAATCATTATATACCTATTGAAACCAGCCGTTAAAGTTGGGCCGAACGGCATGGCCAGTGATCATACACAAGCAAACTTAAGATTAGATTAGATCGGCGCGTGACCCTTCTATGATTAAAATACACTAAAAACAAGTGCATGATGTTAATTTTTTAAAATTATTTTTTCTACTTCTATAATTTTTGCTAGTTATAGAAATTTAATAATGCGTACGATCCACAGCAAAATGCGTGCATGCGTACGATGAACAAAAATGTGTAAGAATACACATTTTTTACGAAAGGTTGAAAGCACTGCAAGATACATGTGAATGTGTCTGAAAAACGATGTGTCATGTAGGAGAGGATAACTAATAGATAAAAAACTGCCAATCTAGTCTCCAACAGCTGGGGGAAGTGAAACCCAGTCCCCACTAGACCTCTAGTCTAGATGAGCTTTAAAATATATCTTCTCATCTTTATAGAGCTAGGCCTAACTAACTACAAGTCCTTGCACTTCCTTGCAGTCAAACTAAGGAGTAAGCAGGAAAAACATGCAATCCAGTGAGGAATTGCGTTTTGTCTGTGATAAATAATTACATAGCCAGATAACAAGCAACAACAGTCATTATTTTCCATTCATGATATAGATATAAAGGTCTATACTGTCTATTTGCTTCTGAGTTTCTAGAAAGTCCACACCCTCTTGATGGAGACAGTGCTTCCTGATTTTTAAACTTTCTCTGAAGGAAACCTTGCAGCATGGAAGACACAGAGATTGAGATCATAGGCTAGTCTAGAGATAGTCTATGTTGGGAATGGTTTTCTACCAAGTTAACTCATGGACTGACTGCTGGCTGGTCAAAGAGCCATTTCACTGTCTCACCCTAAGACAAAAACAGTAGGATCTAGACTACACTGTCCCAAAAAATATTTTAATGTTCAGATCCTAGATTGATGTTTTAAGACTAATAACCAGAATTTAAGTTCTCTTACGTCTGCTGGCAAACCGTAAATTATAGCGTTAGCAGCCATTTGAAAGAGACGGTTTGTTGTACTTTAATTTTGCTTCCTGGCCCGTGGGCCCATAAATTACAATGGCTTTACACAGGTGAAAATTAGAACGAACGTCTTGTTATGAACCACAATTGACAATAGAGTCCCGGATGTACACAGAGAGTGAGAAAACATTCAACCGACAGCAATCGTGCATGGTTATTTTTCCTGAAATGTGCAATACAGCCTGACGCAATCTCAATTTCGCAATTATGTAAGATAACTTCTCAATGAAACGTATAGGTATAATTCTATCGCCAATACTTATCTACAAATGTCATGTGATCAACATTTGTCAAATCATTTCTCTCTGTTCTTAACTTGCCTCTCTTATTCTCTCTTCCAACTCCTTTGAGTCCAATGGTCAGTTTAACAAACAGACCAGAGGAGTAGCCATGGGCACTAAAATGGGTCCTAGCTACGCCTGCCTATTCATGGGATACCTGGACGAACGGATATTCTCCACATTCACGGGTCCTAAACCGGAATTCTTTAAACGGTATATTGATGACATTATAGGGGTCACCTCTATGTCTGAAATTGAGCTTACCGGTTTTTCGACCATGCCAACAATTTCGACCCGAACATCAAATTCACCACCACTGCCTCTACCTCCGAGGCGGTCTTTTTGGATCTTAAAGTATCCATCACACCTGTCGGCCTGTCCACCACCATCCACTATAAGGATATGACAATACTTTTCCTCTCATCCCCGTTCTTGCCGGGATGCCATACCTTTCTCACAACTCCTCAGACTGCGGCGTATTTGCCAATCCGATGAGGATTTCCACTACCGCAGTAGAGAGCTGCTTCTCTTTTTTAAGAAGAGAGGTTACCCTGACTCCGTTCTAAATATGGCAGCTCTCCGCATATCCTCTACTTCTAATTCTGATGCCCTCCTCTTTTGCCCAGTCCTCCCCTACTCTCTCCAAATCTACCCTTTCTGGTCTCAGACTTATCCTCACCCACCACCCACACGCCAAGTTCATCAAAGACATTGTCCTTTAAACACTTTGTGTCACTCCAAAAGGACCCTAACACCAGAGACGCCTTCCCCACGGAGCCCTCTGTCGTCTACCGCAGAAACAAAAATATACGAAACCATTTGGTTCGAAGCAGAGTCCGTTCCCCTGACAACCCATCAGGGACACACAGCTGCAACAGACCTTGTCTAACCTGCCCTATGATATGCCGAGAGACTATTATAGTTCCCTTCGCGTCAGTGGCAGACAAAAGGTCATTTCCAGTGCACTTCGAGAATGTAGTATAAGCACTGAGATGCAAGAAGTGCATGATCCTCTATATTGGGGAAACCGGTCGCAGACTAGCCGACAGAGTGGCTGACCACATGAGATACATAAAAAAACGACAGAGGCACTGCGGTCTCTGATCATTTCAACTCAGTAGGTCACTCGGGTAGTCTAGACTCGGAAGTCTTTGTCCTCCAGCAGTGCTGTGACACCAAATTCCTATTAATCACTCCCTTTGTTTCACCATTTCTCTCACAGTCACAGTTTTCTCTTTTTGTTGTTGTTGTGGGGTTTTTTACTTTGTCTGGTCGAATAAATGAAATGATGTTCTCCTGGGAGCGATCTCCAAACAAGAGATACATTTTTAATGTCTTAGATAAGTCTTCTAACTCTATCTACTAGTCTATATTTTTCTTTGGTACATGTTGGACAGTTGAATGCGTTAGGTTTAAGAAAACCATTTGCCTTTCAATTTCAACACACTGCGTTGCTCTGCTCGTTCCTCCATTGCAGTTTGCGGTCTATTATTATTATTATTGCTATCTATAGGACCAAGATATTTTCCATGCTGAGTTTCTTTTTTCCATTTCGTCGTGAATACGGTATTTTGCGTCTATTGTGTTTAATTTCTTAGTTTTTTTAGCACTTGGCATTTTTCTGGATGAAATTACATTTTCCATTTTTTAATATAACAATTATAATGAATAAATTTAAAGCTTTTCCTATTTTCAACCATTCATTGACATTGTAATTCTATTTATTTCTTTTACTGTAAAGCGCATATATAGCCTATTAACCATTTGGTAGGGAGCTTTATAAATGAATTTATTATTGTCATTATTGTTTATCTATATAAATCAGCGCTGTTCACATGACGACGACGTGTTTCTACTTGCTCCTGATATTGTCTGTTCTTCGTGTGATCTTGATTCTTGTAAACGTTTGGATGTGGATATTGCATTTGGTGAATGTACGGTGCACATTTTGATCTACTTTTCCTTACTTTTTAAAAGTGAGGATACAAACAATTGTAAATTTTTATTCTTACATTGGACTTTGCTTGCCATGATATGTCAGTCATAAGATACAGTCGCGCCATTCTTCATTCGCTTCGCCCACCACAACAAGTACCAGTGTCGGAGAATAATGTTCACAATGCATTTGACATCATCATCATTATCATAATCATTATCATCTTCCCCATCATCATCATCGTCGTCATCATCATTATTCTATGTAGAGAATTCACCCCGCTGACTTACGATAGTGCTCGTGCTGGCAGAGCTTCTACGCATTCCTCGCTGGTTCGGGAGGACCACCCGCAGGGAAGGCTGGTCCCTGAGGTTCTGATGGCGCCGGCTCTCTGCGTGGCTCTGGCTAGGGTCGGATAGTCGCCTCGTAGAGTACCCCCCTCTCTCCCCTCTGGCACCGCTCATTGCAGCCTGGAGAAAAGCACGAAGAGATGGAGCATGGTGTCAAAATAATGATATAGACTATATGCGTTTGACGTCATAATGACAACCTGCCCGCAACCAGTGTCCTACTGATTCCTTCTCCCAATAACACCATAACACAACTGTGTGTCTTACTACAGTGCGGTCGTTCTTAAGAGTATTCTGCCTCAACGCATGCAGTCTGTAAGAAAAAAGAGTGAAAATTGCGAGCACAAAGGCAATGCTGATAAGAAACAAACCCAAAAGAAAGTTGTGAAGTGGCTGAACGTGTGGATTCGAACCATGACCTACCATAGCATCACGTGGCCGGCAACACAAGACAGAGTGCCTATCCAACTGACCACCAACTAGATCTTGCAATTTCATAGGTTTGATCCAGCCTGCTTCATACTTTACTATCGTCAAAACAAATGCGAAGTTGTTCTCGTTTTCATCAACACCGCGAGGTTACCCCTGATTTTATCATTCTCGTTTCGAACTATCCAGTGCAGGTGTCTAGGGCGCGGTGCCTTGACGAATAATTATTATTTAACCCTTTCACACAGCGAGGTCTGATTCTAACCCAACTACAAAGTCTTTAAAATGTAAATGTTTTTATAGCAGATGATCTATCTGGTATAAGAACAGGCAAATCTTGGAGGTTTTTGGTGTCGTTAGCAGTGAAAGTGACATACTCAATACCCGAAAGCCGGGAATGAGTACAGTCCTGATTTTATAGGCATACGTCACAGTGTGGTACCATTGCTTTCGCCGTCTTTACTTTCCCCGGGTCTAAAGCGACCTCGCTCCCCATTTTCTTATGGATAGACAGGAAGGCTTTGAAAAAGTTCTTGCTCTGACTGGGATCGAACCTGTGCCATACGACATGAGTATTCAAAGCTGAATGAGAGTCAGTCAGACGCTGAGCTATCGGACATACATGTGCCTCCAAGTAAATCATTAAGAATCTTATTGACTAAAATCAAAATCCTGATTTCGGCTATTCGTGAACCGATTGCTATGAAACTTACCATGGTGGTAAAGTTAATTTCAGTAAAAAAAAAAATTTTAATTTGTCTCTGAACAATTTTCGGTTAGTGAATAAACAGCGTTATAATTTTATATAATTTTGTTCATCAAAGACAAGGCCCCAAACAGTTAAACTTTTTTAGAATACAATTCGACGCGATTGGTCAATTGTCAGTTGTCGTACCCTAGCTTCTCTAAACTCAAATACAGTCTTTCAACTTTCAATAAAAGTTTTATGTTTTTAATACTATGATTAGACTGTCATTAGCATTGTGAACTGGAAGCATCAAATTAAATTCGATTATTGCATAAAAGTACACAATTAAGTATCGATAGACTGAGAAAATGATTTTATAGCGACTCTTAGTGCTGTGTGCAATGGGAATATCTGCAAAACAAAACATACTGCTCGCTCGCTCGAGGGGTCAACCCTTATGACTTTAGTCCCTGTTTTCCACAAAATTCCAAATTGACCTCTCAACTCTAAAGAGTGCTCAAGCTCAAAATAGTTCCAGAACAACTAGTGCTATTGACATCGAGGGAGAGAGAGAGAGAGAGAGAGTCAGAAAGAGAGAGATAGAGAGAGAGTCAGAAAGAGAGAGAGAGTCAGAAAGAGAGAGAGAGAGAGAGTCAGAAAGAGAGAGGGAGAGAGAGTCAGAAAGAGAGAGAGAGAGAGAGTCAGAAAGAGAGAGAGAGAGAGAGTCAGAAAGAGAGAGAGAGCATATATAATATATATATATATATATATATATATATATATATATGTGTGTGTGTGTGTGTGTGTGTGTGTCTGTGTGTGAACCACTCTTATGCTTAAATCAAAGTAGGAGTCTCATTTATTATACCTACAATCCTAATTCTCCCTACCTGCTACTAATTACCTGGATGGTGCCTTATGTACCACATCCTGTTGCGAATACTACTACTACATCTACAACTATTACGTGCTAATACTACAACTTCTTTTTCTTCTTTTTCTACTACTACTACTACAACTACAACTACAACTACAACTACAACTACTGCTATAGCTACTGCTACTGTTACTACTACTACTGTTACTACTACGACTACTACCTTTACCATCACCACCACCACTACTACTACTACTACTACTACTACTATTACTACTACTACTACTACTACTTCCACTACTACTAGAACAACTTCTACTTATGCTGCTGCTGCTTCTACGACTACTGCTACTTCTACTAATACAATTAGAACAATAACAACTACTATAACTTACTTCTACTATTGCTACTGCTACTACTTCTTCTACTACTACTACTCCTACTACTACCACTACTACTACTACTTCTATTACTATTACAACAACTACTGTTGCTTACTTCTAATACTACTGTTGCTACTACTGTTACTATTACTACCGTACTACTGCTGCTATTGCTGCTACTGTTGCAACTCCTACCACTACTACTACTACTACTACTACTGCTACAACAACTACTACTACTACAACCAATACTACTGCTGCTACTGCCAATTTAAACACTCCTTGATCCATCAATTTTCAGGAAGAATCATTTCTATCTTTGATCAAAATTGCATGCTTACCTCCTCTGTTTGTGTCATACATTTAATTAAAAGTAATTTTTCATTGGATGTCTTTCAAAACTATCTAAAAGTAAATGGTCAATTTTATATATTTAGAAAGTAGAATAGAGTCACAGTAAGACTTACGTGTAGTATCAAAACATTCGAATAGAAAATTGCAGTGTTAATCCAAAAAATGAAAGGAGAGGAAATATGGAAGGTCACTAAAAATACAATGTCACTTTTAAAATCAAGGCAGTTTATCTTGTTTCGTTTTTGAAGGCCGTCAGCGACCTACACTTGCTGTTATCTTCTATGTCCTGGATAATATTATGTGTGTCACACGCTATCGAACACGGAGAAAGTCTAACACATCAGCCGTTTCCAAACAGAATAAATTGTTCAACAATTCACTTGAAGCGAATTCCTATAGACAACACACGAACCGCCCCTCCTCGTATATAATTTTCAGGGACAGGCTTTTAAACTACACGCACCAGTGCATTCATTCCCCCAATGTGTTGTTCGCGTGTCCGTGTCAATTCCCAATAACTTCGTGTGATCACATATATTTATATACTACCTAGACTAAGTGTTACACAGCATGTCAGGCAATAACACAGCGAAGCACCTGCATCGCTACTCACGTTCAAACCTCGTCTAGGCCCTCATCGCCCTCACATCATCATCAACATGAAGTTAATCGAATTCTCAACCTGGCATGGAATCTTTTTACACCGCTTTTTACTATCACACGCTTTGTATTGCAAGAAGACGGTCTTTCCTATTGCGCAAGGCGCGGTGTGCGATATTATTTTGTTGTCACTCATGACATTTTAACGTTGTACGTGTATGCAATGGGGGGGGGGGGGAGGGAGGTAGTTGAACCTTTTGACGTCACACATGAATAAATTAGGGTGCCAACTTTATAAAAAAAATGTTCACGAATACGCTGAAGATATGCATAATTAAGGTAACCAATCAGCAGTAAGAGTTGTGCATTTGGACGAGGTTGATTTAAATGTGCCCAGGCAACTGTTGTAAGATTTACCTATTTCTTTATTTCAAATTATGTGAAAACAGCTTCTCATTGATTCTGTAATGAGAGGGTAACTGACGCAGACCAAAAGAAAATGATGTCGATATCTATGGCTATTCCAAAAGAATTAAGAGCAATGACGTCCTGTTTCTAAACGCCAAGGAAGACCCAGCACAGCAGACCGATCCCCTGCTTGCTGATGTCTTCATCCAAGAAGTTCTTCTCTAGCTCTGTGGTTGGTTGTGTTTGACCACAGGAACGTATGACGTTCTATTGCTCTATTTGTATCCAGACATACATGAAGATGTGGGCCACGACACTGTATAATGCGGTATATAAAGGGGTGAAATAGCATTCCGTGCAAAAAGTAACAATCAATTATTGAGAAAAAACCAGGTATACAACGAGGTAAAGAAAAAACAACGACAATGTGATAAAATGTCATTTGTCTATCAAGAGAGAGCAAGAGAAAGTATGGATGGTCATAAAGAGAGAGAGAGAGAGAGAGAGAGAGAGAGAGAGAGAGAGAGAGAGAGAGGGAGAGAGAGAGAGAGATAAAAGTATGGGTAATCATAACAGGCATGTGAGGTTTTGTGTGCACCTAACTTAGCACCAGTGTAAAAAGGGAGGGGATCGAGCAGTATTTGATCAGACCAGAATGACAACGAACTCCTGGATAACGTTATAACAAATCTGATTGATCAATAATGAACTTCGTTCATTTAATCTACATACCTGGTACTAGATCTAATCTCACAATGTCGAATTTTCGAAGAGAACGAACATATTTTTTCTCGGTACCCAGCATAGAAATAGATTTTCTCAGAATCCCATTGAAGCAATGCTTCTTGGGTTTTTCATTTTTTACTTCATTGTTTATGCAACATTCATGCGACTCTTTTGTGTGTTGTAACCTCGAACTTTTCCAGACCGGAATTTTATCAGGGGCCCAAATAGTGCTATACACGCAAAATCAAGGACGCTCAACTCTTTGGTAGGGCCTATCCAGCGAAGGACGAGGAGCTCATCAGAACGGGAAAGCCCAGACCAATAAACAAATCCTCGTCACAACTTATTGATTGCCCGAGTGCTTCCAATCCAAGAAGATAGTACAGGCATGACGTCACATTCAAATAGCGCACGCACTACGACTACGATACCTGGTTATTTACTTTCCTGCTTCGTTATTTATTTTTAGAATACCAATAAATATTACACACTGGCTCGTCAATGTGCTCCGATTTATTCATCCATGTTGACATCGATGAGGGTTTTCATTTAATCGCTTCATAATGATATCCATGTTCGCGGGTGTGTTGAAGATAAGATAAGATAAAATAAGATAGCTTTATTGATCCCTCAACGGGGAAATTATTTTACAATGTTAAATACAGATATAGGGATGCGCCATAAGACGGGGAACAATAGAATGAATAGGCAAAAATAAATCATAAACATAAATGATTAGATAAAAAAAAAACATAATAAATAAACAAACACCGTTGTCTGTGGGGGGGGGGGGGGGGGGGGGGGGGGGGGGGGGGGGGGGGGGGGGGGGGGGGGGGGGGGGGGGGGGGGG
>JAUEKZ010191462.1:0-12242 GCA_031471865.1 Melibe leonina | reverse complement strand
ATTAGCCAATCTGGTAAACTAGGTTACGGAGCAAACATCCATCATGGCGGCGGGACATCAGAAACCGAAGAGTGCCCCCATCTGTATTAAAATCTGCCACCCTCCATACACACAGGTGAGACAGACATTGAAGAGAATGAAAGACAAGCGAATGTTGGAGAAGAGCTTACCATCCTCTGCCAGTCTGTCTCAAAGGGCGACTTGCTCTGTAAGTCTATATTATTTCTTTCGTAACTGTTTCACGAGGAGGCACAGTGGCCGAACTGGTAGTGACGCAGCACACAACCAAGGGATACCGGGTTTGATCCCTACCTTTGGCATTTCGGTTTTACCTTTGGGCAAGGAAATTCGCTTCTATAGTCTCACTCCACCCAGGTATAAAGTAGAGAGTGGAAAAGATTGTCATTTGTCCCCGTCACGCCACATCACAGGGATAGGCCAATTAGGATTTTAAGAACTTACTTTCAAATGACACATTATGTTTGAACTGTCATTGAAATCAAAAGCGTTCTTATTCTAATTTCCTTAAGTATTTAAGTGCTGGGAATTTTCATCTCGTCTTTCATTGCCCGGTCACACAACTGAAAACAATTGATAGATATGAGGAATTTGTACAATTTTAGTGAAGATTTTTGGTGTCTAGCTAAGCAAGCAGGTGGGGTCTAGAGGTGGAATCCATCGAACAACCATGCAGACTTGAGAATATCGAATATATTTTTAAGCTTTTACTTTGAACATTAAAAAACAACAACTGATCTTTAATCTCTAATTTCAACGGTTTTTCTCCTTTCCGTCTTCCCACCACTATGTTCCCAGGACCCGGAAACAGATCTGACGCCCAAACAACCGACCACGCCCATTTTTAAACGTATTCGCCAAGTGTCCCCTGATCTGAATGGTAAGTGTGCTGCTCCCCCCCCCTCCGCCCCGCCCCCGACACCCCGACTCCTTTTCATCTTTACTCACACATACATTCAACTTACCGAAAATAAGAACATGGATGGGGAAAACCCAATTTAATCCTTTCTGAATTAAAAAAAAGATAAATGGAAAGAAAAATAATTGTGTTTGATCGAAAGTATATCATAATTTATTAGTAAAATTTATAGAGACGAAAAGACAAATTACCAATTTTACACGGAGCTGAGTGATTCCTTCAAAATAAAAAGTACCAAAAGAAAAGCAACAAACAAAGAAAAAACCAGCCCGAAACAAACCAAAACAAACGAACAAACATGCCAACAACAACAACAGCAGTATTCAGGAATTAGTCGTTGCGTTATTCATAGAAATATTATTTAAGAAATCTCAACTAACCTGCCAACAAAATTTGAGCTTTTTGTCCGTCTTTATAGACACATGCTTTACAAGGGGTCCGACAACAACATTCACTATACAGGACTTGACATGTTGCCTATTATGCGCTTTTTAATTTATATTAGGACAGGGACAAAACTGTTTGCGGCCAGGTACTTAATTTACACATGAGTAAGATGGTAAAATGTGAGTAAAGAGCCTTTTCCAGAGACTCAACTTTGAGCTGTCACTTGACGGATTCGAACCAGGGACCTTTCAGTCATAAGGCCAACTGCCTACCCACTCTAGATCACAGAGCCTTACATCTTTCATTGAGTGAGCACTTTCATCCTTAGTTTACTACTTTGGGAAAAGCTCTTTGCATAATCTTAGTCGAAATTGATGTTACTGTAACAGACTGTGTCCAAGACTTTTCTACTAGATATATACTAATAGTTCTATTCTATCCTACTAGAACTAATTCTGGCTACGTAAGTAAGAAAATTAAGTCCTCAAGAGCCTAATGGTCACGTTTTTGAAGCGTGAAACGAACAAATGAAAACGATTGCTATCCGCTGGATAGGGCGCTGGTCTATCCTAGTTTATTTTCCCCCCAAGCCAAATTGTGAATTGTTGGTGCCCATTATACACCTGGGTGGGGTAAGGCAAAATTGGAGTAAAGCATTTCATTGTCCAAATAAGGTAAAGCCCGAAGTGCTGCCAGTAGGTAGGACACGATACTGGTGCCCCCGGGTTCTGTGCTGATTCACTACCAATTCGGCCACCGCGCCTCTTTAAATCCTGGCTATGGAGAATCTAAATCTAATCAATGATAGAGAACTTCATTCATTAACAAAACCCCCAGACGGCGTTACCTACATAGACATCGCCCCCGCACCCAAAAATATATATATGATAAAATGAGACTTTTAATAACCCAATAACCTAATTCAACATTTCTTTTCTTTTATGATCCTTACAATATTTCATTTATTTTTAGTCCTGCGTAAACAAAAACCAAAAATGCTGAAGACAGTAAATGCTAGTTCATGTCATAGCGCCATTTTATGGTACAATGGTTTTTTCTTCTTTCTTTAAAAAAATATTTTATGCATGCTTTGAGATTTCTTTCTACCTACACCTGCTGCACAGCTCTAAAAGGCCATGCCTTGATGCAAAATACTCACAACAATTACCCCTCTATACTAACATACACGATTGTGTTAAAGGTGTTATTCGGATGGGGGGGGGGGGGGAGGTGAAAACTACTCACTTCATTACGACGTCTGACGCATACAGTCTACAGTGATGCCCTATGTTGTGCTGGTGGCTAGAGACTATATGCGTTTGACGTCATAATGACAATATGCCCGCAGCCAAGGGAGTATGTGAGTTGAACTCTCAGATCCGATTCATGCATTGTTTGTGGATACGTCTACACGTATATGTGCGCGCGCGCGCGCGCGTGTATGTGTGTGTGTGTGCTTGTGTGTGTGTGAGTGAATGAATGTGTGCGTGAGTGTATATGTGCGTGTCTGTGCGTGAGTGTGTGAGTATGCATGTTGTCACTATGACATCAAACACATAATATATAGTCTATAACTGCCCCCCCCCCCCCCCATTTCTTTTTTTCCAATTCCTCAGAATCTGCTCTGCCCAGTCCCATGGATGAGCCACCCAGCTACACACGTCCAAATCAATTAATGTTGATGCATCTCTAGGTCGAGACGGAGAGAACCTTTTGAAGAATATCACGTTTCAATAAAATATGACCGCGTTACAACCCATCAATCAGCAATAGAGCAAACCGTCTCTCTCTCTCTCTCTCCCTCTCTCTCTCCCTCACACTCTCTCTCTCTCTCTCCCTCTCTCTCTCACTCTCTCTCCCCCTCTCTCTCTCTCTCCCTCTCTCTCTCCCTCTCTCTCCCTCTCTCTCTCTCTCCCCCTCTCTCCCTCTCCCCCTCTCTCTCCCTCTCTCCCCCTCTCTCTCCCCCCCTCTATCTCTCTCCCCCCTCTCTCTCTCTCCCCCCTCTCTCTCTGACTCTCATTTTTTTTATTGTGCTTGTGCTGTTGTTTTGTCCAATTCGATAATAATATAGACTATTACATGCATTTGACGTCATGATGACAACATGCGCCCAACCAAATGAGTAGTGTTCACCCTCCTTATAACAGTTAAACGCAAAATACTCACAACAGTGAACGCACTGTACTGACACACACAATTGTGTCTATGCTGCTAATTATTGTGAGGAGTGAGGAGAACATCAAGTATCAAGTTGGCGATCTAAAGAAATTGGCACCACAAGGAAAATGCCATTATATTATGACCAAAAAGAATAAATAAATAAAGATAATTGACGTTTCGGCTCTATGACTTCAAGATCACATAAAGAACATAAAAAAAACATGAAAAAATTACCTAACCAAAATGTTGTTTTTTTGGATTTTCTTGTCTTGTTTTGTCCGTGACCTCTACTACAGGGCTATCCACCGCTCTTCCCATTTTACCATTCCTATCTACAGGCCATGAGACCCATCCGCCCTCCTTTTTTTCAGCAATTATATTGCTCATGTGTGTTTGGTTTTGCGTCGCTTTGAGAGCGTACATGTCTATACATTGAATATTATATGTGAGAATCTTCTGGATAATAATCTAGTTTTGAAATTGTTCTAATGTATTGTTAGCGCCCTGAGCTATTCTCAATGGTACAGGCGCACTATAGAGTTCATCATTATTATTATCTTTACTACTATTATTTTTTTTATTATCGTTATTATTATTAGTTTCATTATGATTACCAAACCGAAGAGTTTGAATCGAAAAATTCGAAAACAAATTACGAAACATTGTGAAAGGAAGTAGACAAGATCAAGAGTCGTTGGATTTAAAATGTTAAAAATAGATTCAAAAAATTTTAAGTTTTAGTTTTTGAAAGTCTTAATAGGCAAAACACATTCAGGAGCAAGGACGGGATAAATAGACAAGACGAAAAACGAACTCTAGATGTTATTCAAATTTTGAAACTCTAGAAAATGAACTTGAGGACATATGAAATAGAAACATGTGTCAAAAGATTCAGAACAAGTAGTAAAGGCTTTGATGGTATATTAGACGTCGGTACTTGGAAAGTCGTTTTTGTTCTTCGCGCTTTCTTGGAAATCCCCCCGTAGTCAGGCAGACTTTGGCCGGGCAGTCCGCTGTAATGGATTAATGGGTCCCCGATCCAGCCTCATGTCAACTCTAATCTATCCTATCAAACAATATCTTACCCGACAAACTCTCTCTCTCTCTCTCTCTCTCTCTCTCTCTCTCTCTCTCTCTCTGTGTGTGTGTGTGTTTGTATATAGATATATATTTCTCTCTCTCTCTCTCTGGGTACCGACTGATATATTTTGGTTGGGAAATGCATTTTGCGATAGGCAAGCGTCTTATCTAGATGGTTACAACCATTGTCACACTTCTGAAACCAGTATGTCTGTTGATGTCTCAATCCGATTTGTATTCAAGTTTTTAATTAAAAAGCTTTTCGGTCTTAAATTAAAAAAAAAAAAAAAAAAAAAAAGAGAAAGCAATAAGTTGATATAAGTAGTAAGTTCATAAGAGCCTAGCGACTCATGGAGCCAAAGCTTATCCCGGTTTCTGTAACGGGGAGTGACAAAAGACAATGTTTGCCACCGCCGGGTTTTTGGAGGCTGGTCTATAGCAGATTACTTTCCCCATCCCAAACTGTGAATTGATAACCTTTTTACACCAGGGTAGGAGGAGGCAATAATTGGAGTAAATTTCCTTGCACAAGAAAAAACCGAAGTGCCATTTGTAGGAATTGAACCCGGTTCCCCTAGGTTCTGTGCTGCGTCACGACCAGTTTGGCCACCGCAACTCCAATTGATCTAAATAACATGGACAATATTATAATGTTATTTCTAAAAATATCATTTGGACTTACTAGGTTTCAATGTATAATGTCAGCACTTGTAACATCATCAATAGATACGTTATTGGTATTTGACATGATTAAAGTCTTCTGTATACACAGATAGAGAGAGAGAGAGAGAGAGAGAGAGAGAGAGAGAGAGAGAGAGAGAGAGAAAAGGAGTGTGTTAACATAGTTTTGTCCATTCCACATAATATACACCACAACGTTGTGGAAGTCGTTGGCCTTCAGCAGGGGAGGCATGAAAACACAATGACCCCCCCCCCCCCCAGGTTCTAATCTATTGTGTAGGACACAAACCTGGCATGAAAAAAGCTAAATGTGAAGCGAAGGTGTGTCCGATGTCCCACAGTTAGGTGGTCTCCCCTTGAAATATCATTTCTTCCGCCATATTGTATCTAAAAATATCTGTATAATAATAATATATCACAATATAATAATCTAATTTTCAAATACCAGAATTAATATTTAATTGACCCCTCCGAGGTAAGGAAGGACGCGACAAAATCAGACTGCATAAAAACATGGCTCCGAAGACTTCCTTCTAGATAGCTAGTGACCCTTTAGTTTGGTGTCATAATGTAAAACATTCGTTTGCTAGGATGAAAATAGTTTAAATAACAATAAAATAATATCATAGTAATGAACAATAACTCAGTAGATTGGGCATCAGACTGTTGTGCTGAAGGTCCCGGGTTCAATCCCCTTCAGATGTGGAATTTTTTTTCCGGGACCAGAAAATCCTACTGTCGACCTAGCAGGTAAATGGGTACTTGGCCCTCCATACAGCAGTGTCTTTGTTTCGCACATAAATTGTAACACGCCTAACAGGCGCTTGTCTTGTCCTATGTGTTTCAATGTTTGCTATTGGCCGGGGGAAGTAAAAAGTGTAAAGCGCGATGAGCACTCGTGGATATCAGCGCTATATAAGCCTCTACTTTAACTTTTTTTTTTTAAAGTGTGATGGTATGGATTTCTCGTTGGTTCCAGGAGTCTGGATATACCATTCAAATCGTAATGTGCTTTCAGTCACACAATAAATAAATTGAATTATCAATGTAAAAAGCCTCTAAAACAATTGATCAAAACGTTTGCACACTTTTTAGAATGATTAATTCCACATCGATTTTGCTTACAAAATGCGTCTACCACTACAATTATTAATTCCCACATAATTTTAAATTCCGAAAAAGCAGCGCAAGTATTTTTTTTTCAATCTGTGAATTATTGGACCAGAGATATGTTTTGTTAAAGAACTCCATAAAGTACTATTCAGCTCTGTCTTTGGACAATAGTCTGAAATAAACCACGTTAAAAGCTTTTCCTCTTTTTTCACTACCAAATATAGGGGAGAGAATTCAAGCTAATGAAAAACACGCGTTGAATAATCTTTGGTTCATCCGTGAGGTTACAATCGACCAACGACTTGTCAATTTTGATTAGCATTAGATGGATGAAATCCTGGTGGAAAAACTCACTCTAACTTTGCGTGTAGAATGATAATACTAATAATGATAATGGAAATACATTAATAGACTATCTAATAATAATTCAATAATAGATTATTTGAAATGTTTTGGTACAGGCGTGTTTTACATATAGATACAAAGGTAAGGGTTTTAATGAAAGAGAAATATTTATATATATATATATATATATTAATAACGCAATGTCAAAAGGAAAAAGGATTGTAATGGTATGTTTTATAATGTGGTGTATTATAAGTGTATAGAACAGTCTATAGTAGAATAAACTACGTTTTACGACCCAGGTAGGATCAGGGGAGTGTGAAGCTCTCCCGTGGAAAAGCTAAAATTAGAAAGAAAGAAAACAATTAATAGCAAACATGGCAAACATTGAATAAAATAGTAGAAACAAAACTTAATTTATTATGTATACAACAAAAAGCCTAAACAAAGCAGACAAAGAAAAAAATCCAATTAAAAAAAAAAAACCCCATAAAAACCCCGAAATTGTAGAAAGGATGATATTGTCTAACATTGTCTTTGAAAGACTGTTTACGTTGAGTCAAAATACTCACAACAATGACCGCACTGTACTGGCACACGCAATTGTGTGATGGTGTTATTGGGAGGGGAAAACGCTAAACACTAATCACTTGGTTGTCGGCATGTTTTCATCATGGGGTCAAGAAGCGTATGGTCTAGATATGATAGAGCATTGTGAATTTCTTTATAAACCGTCATCCCAAGGTACCTCCTACTTAGGTCTTTATTTTCCCCGAACAGTACCGAAAACAAAGAAGGAGCAAAAAAAAAAAAAAAAACGAAACAAAAAAAAACAAAAAAAAAAAAAAGACCAAAAAAAAAAAAAGAATGGTAGTAAAATTGAAGTTTCTGAGAGAATGCACGAAAAGACACAACTGGACGTTTCAGGCAAGTGACTCTTCCTCAACACAACAACAAAAATCAACAAGATGCTTAGAAGAAAAAAAATTTCTGCTGTAATTTGACGTGAATTGAATAATTCCTATCCAGAGTAATCTATAATATCTAACCCTTTCACTGCTAAAGACACCAAAATTTTCAAAATTTGCCTGTTCTTTTATCAGATAAATCAGATTTCAGTGATAATCAAGCTTTTGGCATATGTCAGTTCACTGAAATCTGATTTATCTGGTATAAGAGGACGTACATTTTCAAGATGTTGCATAGTTCAGTTGGGTCCGAATGTTCAAGGGTTAGTGTTATTTCTCTGCTTTTCTTTTATTTGTGTGTTTGTTTTTTGTTTTGTTGTTTATTTTAGAGATAGCATATTAGCACTTTCAGCCTGTAAACGGGGTAAAGCGCGTAAGAAGAACTTATTATCATTATCATTATTCTTCTTTTTCTTATTATTTAATTGTCCTCGTTCATTGTGGAAAAAAGAGTTCGTCTTCCAACAACTGCAGCTGTCCACAGACTTGTTGTCTGTCATGGAGGAAAATAGCATCGAAATTGAAAAAGAAAAGAAGAAAAACCCCCGACATTTTTAGTTAGATAGTTGATTTCTTGAATTTGTGTGGAAAGAATACACCGCTCCGAAAGATGAATACAATATTGTTCTGATTTCTTGCCTTCTCTGTGCGGCTCTTTGAAATGACTGAGAAAGTTATGGGAAGCGTTTGTCTCACAAAATTGTTGTTATGATTCAACGACGATTTCAGAAGAACATTTCTTCTATTCAGATGTTGTGGCTTTTGTTTAAGAGAACAATTTCGAAGCAAACGACCTACTATCATTATCATTGCTTTGATCTTTACATGTTTTGGCATTTTCAAAGTCTCAACTCAACATCTTAAGGAGACGCGATGGCCGAATTGGTAGTGACTCAACACAGAACGCGGGGGTTCATGGTTCGATTCCTACCAGCGGCACTTCGGTTTTTCCTTGGGCAAGGAAATTTACTCCAATTGCTTCAGCCAACCAAGGCGTGAAATGACTACCAATCCACAAGCGTCCTATCCAGATGATGGCAAACATTTTCATTTGTCAGTTTTGCGCTACAAAAACCAGGATAAACTCCGACTCCATGGTTCAGTTAGGCTCTAAAGGACTTAATTTCAGACATTGAACAAATGAGTAATGTGTTGCCATTGCTTTCCACGCCGCCTTTACTTTCGTTGAGTCCAAAGAGATCATAGATAGATAGCTCCCCATTTTCAGCTCGGTGGACAGGAAGGTCTTAAACAAACTTTTGCTCCGTCTTGGATTGGAACCCGTGCCAAACGACACAAGGATTGAAACCCGAGTGACAATCAGACGACGCTGTACCGACTGAGCTATCGGGCCGACGTACTATAATATAATTTAAGATTACTACTTGGCTCGATATTAACCCTTTTACTGCTAAGGCCACCAAAATTCTTAATCCTTGCCTGTTCTTATACCAGATAAATCAGATTTCAGTGAACCGACATATGCCAAAAGCGTGATAATCAGGCTTTTGGAATATGTCCGTTCACTGAGATCTGATTTATCTGGTATAAGAACACGTACATTTTAAAGATTTTGCATATAATTCAGTTGGGCTTGAATCAAACCTCGCAGTGAAAGGATTAAGAAAGAAAAGAAGAACCCAACTATATTGGTAGTCATGGGAAATCAAAACTATCAACTAAATCATTATCTTTTATTAACGAATCCTTGGAGACACCACACACAGTAATGGGGACATCTGCGGCCAAGGTAAGCCAGCATTTTGCTACGGCTATCCATATTTTATGGAAATCATCTTGGTCAATCAGGCCTGCTGAGTTCCAATACCTCTTGTCTGGTGACCAGTATGATGTGCTCAAAGGGAGAGCAATCAATTCTCGTTACTTTATTACACGACTACTCAACCCTTCATATTATGCAGGTTTGTGTTTAAGTGCCACGATGTGTGTGAACTTTTGCGACTATCTGTCTTTTTTTTTTTTGGTCAGTTTTATGATATAATATAAGACTGTATATGTTTGACGTCATAAACACAACATTCTCGCAACAAGAAGTGAGTAGATTTCACTTTTTCCCAAGTAATAACACAATCATACAATAATGGTGTGTTATTACAGTGCGGTCATTGTTGTGAGTATTTTGTCTCCAGACGTTAGACATGATATGCGGCCTTTTTTATGTAACCACACTATCGACGCTTACTTATCTGATTGCAGAATGGCAAAAGAATAAATCAATAAAGAACATAAATGTGAAACACGAGTTCACTCTGAGTTATAATAATAGTGGATGACATTTTTTAGCGTGTTACCACCAAAGTGCTCGATGCGCTTTTACAAATGGCAAAATGAGGGAAAATTAGAAAAAAAAGTCTAAGGGAATAAATAACATGCAACATTATACATCTTTCAAACTAGTCACATTTTAAAAGTATGGTGTTATTGGAAGGGAAAAAAGATGAACACTACTCACTTCGATGCGAGCATGTTGTCATTATAAGGTCAAACGCATACATTCTATTAATATAAACTGCATAATCACAAATTTCCGGAACAAGTGAGTAGTTTTCCCTCTTTTCCCTAAAGTATATAAAAGTACAATGCGATCATTGTTTCATTGTAGTGCGTATCTTGACGCATACGTATCTACATACTAATAGAGCTAAGGGAAACATTTTGCGAGTAGTATATTCTCAAAAATTACATGACAAAATAATACGAAATTTGTCCAGTACCCATAACTTTAAACATAGTGTTGTGGCATTGTATTTTCATTTGATAAAATTTTTCATTAAAAAAATTCGCTAATTTCATTCATTTACTATCCAATCGGTCCGTTCACTGCGAACATCGTTTTCACCTCTGTGATGAATACGCGTTCAGTCATCATAGTTACCTGGAGCTAATGATAGTACTAAATTAATGGAGCTAACCTCTACTGACTGAACAGAAGCTCTAATTTTCCAAGTTCACTGCTCTACTAACCATTTTGCCATAAGCACTATATATACCAACATGATAAAAGAAAAGACACAACAATTAGGCGTCGGTTATTCTGCTATAATAACTTTTATATTTTCAGCGAAGCTGCAACAGGGTTGCTAGTACAATCTAATTATGTAACCACACTATCGATACTTACCTACCTAAATAAATGACAAAGGATAAATAAATAGACCGAACAAAAAACCCACGTAAAATGAGTCCATTTTTAACATAATATGCAGTACGCCGTGCGACGAGCCCTGCTACCCTTTTGCACTGCCTGATAGACGCATTGATGTAGCCTCAGTAGCCGATTTCAACAACGAAAACCGTTGCTTTCCATCGAGCCTCTTCGCAGAGGGGGACTTCTGTATCTAAAAGACACCGTGGACACTGTCCCACCATCTATCCAACTGCATTTTATTAAAGGTGAAACAAAGGGAGTGATTGATAGGCCAGTATAGTAGGACAAAACAAGCGACGTTTCGACCAAAGGTCTTTATCAAGACAAACGAGACTAAACAAAATAACAAAATAACAAAATAACAAACAAAACTTAGCTTCGCATCTTAGTACTAGGCTTCGTCTCATTGATGAGGAGGTGATCCCCTCTCTTTTTACACTTTGCATTTTCTTGTTAGAAACAACATCAAATCATCCATAGTTTTCATGAGGCTAAGTCTCTCTCGCATGCAGTTCATTATCTAGATAACTAGATATTATGCACATTTTTGCTATCTTTGCCCTGCCAGCCATGAGAACTCATGGGAAATTAAATTTGGTTAGTCTCAGTTTACAATCGGGGGCATGAGCATTACATTGTCCATTTTTCCTGTAAGCTTTCTTCGAGGGACATACCTCAGATACACCCCAGGATAACCCGTAACCCCCCCCCCCCCCCCTCAATATTTCCTTCCTATTGAAAATTACGTGGTCGAATAGTTTGTAAAAGTCAGAGGAAAACGTGACTGCCGTAATAAACCATCGTTGGTACACGACTGTCCTGACCTAAATTTTGCAAGTCTGGTTCTTTTTATTGAGTAAATACACATTCTGTATTTTATACTCATTAAGGCAATGAATCATGTGTAATTTTTGTTAAAGAATCCATTGACGTGTTTAAATCAAGAAGATAGATAGCAATCATTGTGGAGAAAAAACATATATTTTGTTTTTAGTGACAGCGTTTGGTGTCCAGTAGTGGAAATGCAGGTTATGGTGCAAAACTCCTTAAAGAGAAAATAGAAAAACACCAATGCAACACGCCATACCTAAACAACGCTATCAAATTTCACAATCTAGTGACCATGTAGCACATTCTTATTTTAACATGATTTTGTAATGCGTTCACCTTCTTGTCTTAGACTAGATCCCCCTCGTACAATTTCAAAAGGTTGCGTTCGCTTGTGGGCATCGCTGATGTTGTCTTCATAACGTGCCGTGGAGGCGCAATAGCTCAGTTGGTAGAGCATCAGACTGTTGTGCTGAAGGTCCCGGGTTCAATCCCCATCAGAGGTGGATTTTTTTTTCCGGGACCAGAAAACCCCACTGTCGACCCAGCAGTAAAATGGGTACCTGGCCCTCCA